>JAKZAN010000132.1:0-96227 GCA_023053545.1 Lepidurus packardi
CATATGGAATAGCTAATACAAAATAACAAAAAGGGTTAACGGTATTATAAACTAAAAGGGATGGGAACGGTATTAACTATTTTAAAGTTAAAAAAGGGACCCCTTATAAATAGCTAGTAAAGAAGGTAGCAGGGCAGTCCAGTGAGTAAGGATTAGATTAGGAGACTCAGAATAAACAATTATTTAGGTTGAAGAAATAATAGAACCCAATACTCTGGGTCCACTCATATTTGAAGACGATATTATACAAATACTTAATACATTCTTTGACTTAGACTGATATAGTAATGCTCATGCAGACAAACAAGAAGAAATCTAATCTCAGCGTCAACATCGCCAACTACATCGACCTCCGTGCCACCTACTCCAAGAGACACCCCGAAAATCAACGCCCTCACAAGTCTCTTTCCAGCTCTGTCCAGAAGTCACTCTCCACTGCGAATCTCAAATACACTCAATACCAACCCATCACTCTTGCCAATACGCCGTCCAAACGCCGACTTCCGCACTCACGCAGATCTTCTTCATAGCACACACCGAACCACCTCAATAGGTCAAAACTACAGTAGTCACCATATAATGATAGCATCTCCACACCCCACCATCTATATTTTTAGAAAATAGACTGTGACGAGTGATAGTCTCGCCAAAGCCACACTGATCTATAAAAGCAACAACCGGATGGCACCTCAACTACCTTCCAAGAATAAAAAACTATCCCTCAAATAAGCAGGCAATCTCAACATCAGTTCATACAAGTATGAATTCGATAATCAAAAGAACCGCAACACCCCTACGCTGCAGGTGACTAAGGAATGCGCGTTAGCCAAACTAGAGAGCGACATTGAACGAGCAGTCGAAACTGAAATAACAAGCTATTAGTAATCCTTAGGCAAGATTTGTGAGAGCTTCGGTGGTGTTCTTCCGAATGAGACATGCAGCAAACTGTCGAAACACCTGCAGAAGATCTTTAGCGCCAAAGTGGAGCCCTACAGCCAGAAGATTAGCCAGTTGAACGGCAAGAATATCGAACTAAAGAACATGTTAGTCAGCCAGGACACGCTGGTCACAAGTCTGAGAACAGAGCTCGATCATACCCGCAAAGAGCTGACAGCAGTCAAAAAACAGAAAAGCCCTAATGAACCTAAGGGCGATCAGAAGGACGCAGCCACGAATACTAGCGGAATATACGATCAAAAGATACCAGGAGATGTTTCCCAAGAGATCATGTTCTACAAGAACCACATGGCAGACATGCACATACAGCTAATCTAGTCGAAGGAAAAACAGAAAATCTATACGAAGGTACTGCGAGCGATCCAGCGCATGGGGGTCGACATCAACGAAGTCTACGAGTCTGTCAAGTAGGACGAGTCTGCACACGCGTCGGAGAGCCCAGTTTTCCGGAACAAGAGAATCAAGGTGACTGTGGCTAACTTCAATGACATCGACGCCGATGCCTCAAGTAACCCTTATTCCTTTACCATAATCTACTCGTCTACTTTTTGCCATATGTTTTTAGTCGTGAATGATTCGGAGGATTATAGTTTCAACTACGCGGATAAGACGGTGGAGGCTGAACCGGTGTTTTCGGTGCGCAGGGCACTGCCGAGCCATACAAAACCCCTGAAGGAGGATGTGAAGAAAAAACTGCACCTCAACTTCAACTGCCTATATGAGAGCGAGGGCAACGACTAAAACAATTCCACAGTCTGAATACTACCCTCCTGTCTTTCCATATTTTTTCGAATTCATGCTGTAGATCTGCTGATTATCTAAAAATGAGAACAGTAGCATCCAGAGAATTGATAGTTTTTGATTGATATTAGATAAAAAATAGACGAAAATCCGGCATGGAAACCATACAATAGTCCCTCGAGCAACACCAACTCCAGGCCAAGATCAAACTCCATCAAGAAGGCATCATCCACCGCTGCTTCCAGAACCAACATCCTCACCACGCGATCTCAGTAGAACCTAAACTTGCCCTTAACTTCGCCAATTGCATCACCACCAAACTCGACCAACTCAAATCCTAATAGCAAAGCTTCATGCACCAGCTCATGTACTCCAAGCTCAAATTTGACTACTGTCTGAAACAAACTGCCCCTTCACCTACGCTGTGCAAAACCCAGCTGCAACAGGATGTGTCAGTACTAGCCAACAACTTCCAAGATCGGATCCGACTGTTATGAACAACCCTAGAACAAATCGCGGAAAGCAACCAATAGTAATATCGATCCAGAATGAAGCCTCAACACGAATGGGTCTGAAAGGGACCAGTTTTTATGGCAGCAACGTTTAAGAATTTCAAAAAATGTCCAATCCATAACTTCCACTGCCATCAAGTATTTTTGGTTAAGGCATACACAGAGATGATACTATATTATTGACACTATAATAAGATTACAACAAAGCATTTATAAGTACACACCCATGCTCGCGACTATCCATAAATCCTTCGCCAGAGTCGCCACCAGGTACTCTTTCGGAAGCGGAGGCGGCCACAAGGAAGACCCTGCCCACCCGCCCAAGTCTGTCACTCCCAACTGGCACCTCCCATATCTTAACAAACCTGCTGTCGAAAGCGATCCTCTCTCCCTCACGAATATCATGAACTATGCTCCGTACCACCCTTTCTCTAATGTCCCAACCTGCATTGCGAATATGTTTCACTCCGTAGATTCAACAGCAAGGCCTTCCTGTCCTTTGCCTCTAAACTGATCGCCCACAAACAAACTGAAGTCCAAAGTGATTCCTTCGTACCTCCCAAGATCCACGAAAACAGCGTCTTCATCTATCAGAGTATCCATGTTTCTCGCTTTCTCAGACTGGCCAGGGCTGCCGAACTTGCGACCCTCCCCCTCTATGCTTGTACTATCTCCTACCCTGTGGTTTTCGTCTTCACCGCTCTCCTGCACTACGCTATCTGGTACAAGGTAAATATTTCTATCCCTTAACAGAACCCTATGTGTGAGGTCTGCAGGACAGCGTTCACGATCTGAGCAAAAATCTAGTTATCAGAATGGACTTGCTTCCCCATCTCGAAAGTATCGCAGTTCAGAAAGTCTGTTTCGGAGCGAAAGTTAACACTTCCGTTATCCCCGTGAAGGACCTCGAGCACATCACTTATGAGAAGCACAGTAAATACCCAAAAATCTGACTCCTGCCTCACAATAATAAACTATGCATAGACTCACATTTCTGGAACATCCACAAGAGCCATCTAGATAGGCACCTCGTGTTCAGAAGAATCAGCACAGGAGAGTTGCTGATGTTCGACAGGGAAGGATTGTGGAGCGATGAAGGTCTGAAACACCCCCTGATCTTTTGATTGAAGCGACCTTGAGAAACAGCATCTGCATTTGCCCATTTCTTTGTTGTTCTGCTCGAATGCAGCCTCAAATGTCAATAATCTTCACGGAACTTGAAGACAATAGTTTTGGTATATCTAGAATATTTTGGGTTTCAAAGCTTAAGAGTTTAGGACCCTAACCCAGAAAACCGAAGGGAAAGGGGGAGTATAGGGAAAGTATAGATCAGGATATTTTATGGTGGTATGCATCCTCAGCATACGGGCACAGGAAACAAGTAGCCTGGATTTCATTGGCGTCGATCACGACTCCTGGGTCTTTTCTGACTTTGTCCTGTATCAGCTTCTCCTCGATCTTGAAGTAATCGTCAAAAGTTAGATACGTCTGCTCGCCGATCATCTCACTGATGAACTGTTTGTCCTGCGACTCTTTGCAGTGCTATCTGATCTTATCTGCGTCAACATACCCATTGACTGGACTGAATGAGTCGAAGGCCTACTTGATTTTGATGATCTGCTGGGTAGAGATGCCTCGGCCCACATAGTTCTGGATGGGGAAATCTTTGAGAGCTTAGGAGTTGGCTAGTTGTGGAGGGATGGATTACTTGCTCCCCATGGTTGTATTCGAAGGAGAGGGAGAGTGGAGGGAGAGACGATTATAATATTTGAGGGATTATGAAAGATGAATAATAGGCTAATATTGGAGAAGTGCTGGGTACTGGAGAAGTCGAAGTAAAACTGAGGAAACAGCTTTAAAAAAGAAAAGAGATCAGTTTACACTTTAAAGCTATTCGAGATGCGATATGCAAACTTTGGAGCCATTAAAGTGCCCACAGAAACCCTCTTGCGTAATAATGTTGTCGTATGTGATCTCAACTACAAGATCTATCTTTTGTGCTCCCTAAAATCCAACAAACTGCCATCGATAATACATGAATTAGGCAATGACTTCACAGGAAATTGAAGCACTCACGGAGAAGCTCTTCGCTCACCCTTCCTTCGACTTACTGATTCGCGATGCTGTTGCCAAGGTTACGTTATCATATCATTCTAACGCATCCTTCTTTTAACTGAGCTTCTCTCTCTCTTAACCTTCTGGGTCCACGTTTAGGAGTTTAAAAAACAGCAGAGAGATTAGACTGGTGGTTACTAGCGTCCAAGTCTCAAAGTCTCTGACTTGGTCTACCAGCTTAACGAGACTATCGCACAACTGATAGGCTTCAACATGAAAATAACCATAGAGGAGGAAATGGTTTGTATAGAGCAGATATTTGGGCAGTTGCGATAGGAGACGACTCTTCTGTCAAAGAAATGCGAAGATATCTCTACGACCCATAAAGAATAGGATGCACAGTTCAGAAGATAGTTGTCGTAGCTTAGGAAAAAGGTGTAACTCAAAGATCTGTACCAGATCTCCTCAGCGAGACACGCCCTACTTCAGTCGAACCTAATTGTCAAAGAACAAGAGTATCAGGACATGAAACAGCAGTTGGCATCTCTGAAGGCATCTGTCGAGAAGCAGACTGCAAGGCATTCAGCTTTGGAGCTCAGGCTGTCCGAAATTGAGGAGTACCGACAATAAATTACCTTCCCAATCTTATATTTTTTAATTTGGCTAATTTTAATATAGAATAGAAAGAGTAAAAAGAACAGAACAAGCATAGACAGCATCCTACCGCACAAGAACTCCTTCCGAAGGGGATTTCAACAGCCTGCGTGAGAGGTTGCAAGTGGTCAGCAGTAGTGTTTAGGATCACGAGCAGTTTATCTAGTGCTATCAGGAACAGTTTGCAGAGTTGGGCAGGAGCATAAAACAGCACCTCGAAGGTATTCAATTATTCGCAATACTGTTTATTATGGTAGGGTCCCTTCAAAATGTGTGGAAGGTTATTACCGACATCAGGCTGAACTACCAGGAGATCAGAAATAGCATAGAAGACGGCAAGAACGAGGGCGACCCAGATTCGGAGGGGGGAGCTGTCCAGGAAACCCACAGAGGAGGCACATCATTCCTATTTTTGGGGGGATGAAGGATCGCGTCTTGTGTATTGGATATAAGGATTATTGTGATACCTTGATAAGGAGGTCAAAGAAAAAACAATGAGTAAAGTGATTGTTGATAAAGGGTGAGAGGGGGAGTGATATTGTAATAAAAATATTAAAAAATAAATAATAATATTTACTTCATAATCCATCACAAGTTTTTACAAGCCATGGCTCCCAAGGATAAGAAAGTCACCAAGAAGGTCCTCACCCACAAGACCAAGCTCACCCACAAGATCGCCAAGTACGTTCGCGCCAACCCCGTCAGCCTCAAGACCGGCGACAATCTCCCCTCCATCACCCACCTCGCCTTCGGAGGATCCAGACCCAGAAGAACCAACAGGCAGAACACCTGGTACCCCGCTGATGACGAGAAGAAGCACTTCACCAGAAAGAGACTCACTCCCAAGGCTGCCAAGCTCTCCCCCAAGTTCGTCCCCGGCAGAGTCCTCATCCTCCTGTCCGGCAAGTACAGAGGCAAGAGAGTCGTCTTCCTTAAGCAATTGGCCTCTGGCTTCCTGCTCGTCACCGGCCCCCACAAGCTCAACGGTGTGCCCCTCCGCAGAGTGAATGCCGCCTACGTGCTGACCACCTCCACCGTGGTGCCCGTCGCCGGTGTCGATGCCTCCAAGGTTGGTGATGCATACTTCGCCAGAGTCGCTGCCAAGGGCAAGAGAACCGAGGGTGCTTTCAAGACTGGCAAAAGACAGGTATATCCCCCCAATTCTAAAAAAATCAACAACCGTCTTATAATGTGATATAGTTGACTGAGGAGCAAACCAAGGCCGAAGCCGCTAGAAAGACTCAGAACAAGGAAGTGCAGAAGTCGATCGACAGAAGCCTGCTTCTGAACATCAAGAAGACCGACTTGTTGGGCAAGTATCTGTCTAGCAGATTCAGCCTGTACAACAACACCAAGCCCCACGAACTTGTGTTCTGATTGGAGAAATCAACATCGGATTATGTTTAGGGCCTGGCCCGACAACAAAATATTATTTAAATTTCCCATCCACCCATCTGCGATAATCATCTTTGCCTCTGCATTTACCCTTTGTATTCATTCAGTGTTTTTGGGCTCAGGGTGTTGTTCCCCCGACACTGACTCCCCAGATATCATTGGCATCAAGTGCAGTCAACATGCATATATAGTCATACTGTTTTTTGGTCTCATCCTTTATAATGTTTACATACTTATTTTAATAACTAGAATAAATGGGAGCTTCATAAGTTACTGGCTACTAACTCCTCCAGAAATGACTTCAGACTGATTTCTTTGTCCTTGAAACACCTCTGGCATACCTTCGTGAACTCTTTCTCTGGCAGCCTCTTATCGTTGGCCACCATGAATTGATACAGGTCTGCATGCGTCACATAGCCTTTTCCCTCCTCATCGATTAGGTTGAACAGCTAGACCAAATAGTTGTCTTATCTGTTCCCGATGCGTTGTCTGATGTCTTCTAGGCTTTATTCAATCATAAAGTGGACCTCAAATGCTCTTTCGAGACTGTTTTAGCTAGTGTTTGGCAAACTATTGGAACTCGCAGGCTTCTAGTCCTGATTGGTTTTCTTGTCAGACTTCTCGTTTGTGTTCAGCCGGAGGGAGGAACCTCGAACACGATTGTTGGCTACTAGGTAGGCGTATAGGTTCTTGGCGAGTATTTCACCATCAGTTTCGAGTTTATAGAAAAACACACGGATCCCTTTACTCGAAGACTTCTGTAGCTTAAGCTATCCTACCAAGTAGACGAATTCTTTAAGGTCAAACGAATCCTTTTTCGGGATAGCTCTGACATAGTATTCAAGGACCTATGGGTTTGCGAAGCGCTCATCCATTTGCACAAGACTGCTCTGGTGCAGCGACTAGATACGTTTCTCGAAGCTCTCTGGACTGTAAGATTTATCAAACTTTATACATTATGTCTGTATGAGATGGTAGTACCTTACGGGTGGCCTCAGCCAGTTCAGCAGCCATCCGGATTTGAAATTCGAAGTAGCTGCAGAACAGTTCGATTATATGTTCGGGTGTGGTGTTCGGGGCTTGTCTCCAGTTGAGACCATTCATGAGCTGTGGTTCCTCATGATCAGACCGGTCTGATAGGCTATTCAAATTTTCAATAGAGATAGACTGTTTGGGAGACTCGTTCTTGTCCTTTACTCGTTTTTTCCTCTAAGTCGAGGGTAATGCTTTCTGCTCTGTAGAGGTCTCTTTGCAGAACTCTTTAATATGGACTTGCGGAGTGTCATTGAAAAATTCAGAGACAAACAGTTGGAATTCCAGTTTTGTTAGCTTAACACTTTCAGGCATGAACTTCAGAATCCGATCCAACGACACAAAATGCCCTTGTGCGCAGATCTACGATTTCACCATACTCGTTATACCCTCGTCTCCCTGCAGCAGTGTTCTTATTTTGTCACGATGCACAAGCTTTTTGGATGTTGCCTCCAGAAACAGTTTCAATAGCGATTGTTTTTCTGATACTTTGTGTCTCTCATGCAAGTCCGGTTGAACCAGCACACGTGGTCGCAATACTACTTCTTTGAAGCTAACTATTATGTAGAACTATGCATTGGTGATTACATCTGTGCGGTCAGCAGTTCGACTCCTGGCGCTAGTTCCCTGAATATCCGCCATGCGTTGGAGGAAAGATCCGTGCTCATACGTGCTAAGGCCTTAGAGAATCGTTTTTCAGAGAGTTGGTATTGGGGGTTGAGGTCGGGACAGAGGATGGCGTAGTAGTCGGAATGAGAATAGTACATGAGGTTCCTGAGGACCTCGACTTTGCGGCACTCCATAACCACTGCGAGCAGGGCTTGGACGAGTTGTTGTTTGAAGTGCTAGTAGTGTTTGTTGTTATGGTTGTGTCTGAGCATGAGAGGAATTGAGGCTGTGGGTTTTCGGTAAGATATAGGAAATAGGCTAAAAATTATATATTATTTTGGAAATAAAAAATTAAGGAGACCATCACTCTTATTCTTCTTGGATGTAGAAATCTCGATCTTAGATCCCATTATTTAGTCCCTGCACGTACTTCTACACGTGGGTCAGGTTCTTCACTGACTTAGACTCTGTCTTCCGTGCTGCTGTGCTGTTCTTCGCAGGGTTTTTCTTGTTGGCAGCCTTGTTCAGCTTCTCGGCTCTCTCGTAGAACACTTCGGAGGCGACATCTTCGCCTGGCTTCTTTTGGACCAGTTTCCGGTTATACTCGTCCAGAATCTCCTCTTTTCTTGGCTTCCACCTTCTCCTGATACGTGGCTTCTCGGTGTTTCTTGTATTTCTCCTTGTTCTTTTTCTCCATGTTTTCCATGATCTTCCTTTCGGCCTCTTCTCTGAAATTATTGCCCTTGGGCTTCCCATAAGACTTACTCTCCCTGATTTCGCCTTCGAAGAGTGCCCTCTCGTCTTTCCGACTAACCGGAATGTCCCAGACATAAAACTTTCCCGATTCCTATTTGTCATCAGCCTTCGGCTCCTGCGACTTGCTGTCTTTGATATTTTTGTCCAGTCTCTTAGTTTTTGCCTGCTTTTTCAGTTAATCCTTGCCTGCTGGTTTTTGTTCTCCAGCTTCTGGCTCTTACTGAATTGTCGGGACATCTTGAAGGTTAATCTTCTCGCCTCTTCGCATGGCTGAGAAGCTCGAGAACTGGTCGATGTCCAGCTTGAACGAACTCCGATCAGTAACCGACGCCTTCTTCGACTTTTCTAGTTTCTTCTTTGCTTCGAGAGCCAGCCCCTTCAGCTTGGCTCTTCGGATCTTTTCTTGTTCGTATTTCTCTTTCTTTTACTGCTCCATCTTTTCCATGTACTTCTTGGCATTCTCTGTGATCTTCTGCTCCAGTTTCGATAATCGCTCTGCCGGAGTTCTATTATGGGTGTTTTTACACAGGTCGTGTTCGCACTGCCCGTGTTCGTCTCCTGAGACTTTCACGTGATCTGCAGATCGTTTCGCCTTCATCTCCCGTTTGATGCGCTGATAGATTTCTTTGAGGAAACTGGACTGCTGCTGTTTCTCCCTGTCCACCTGACCGGAATCAGTCTTCTCTTTGATTGGAATTTTATGGCAATGCTCCTCTTGTTTTGCCTCTTTCTACTTTGCCTGCTATGTGTTCTGGTAGTTCCATGCCTTCTTCTGAGCTTCCTAAGCTGCAATACTAGCTTTCTTAGACTGCTACAGCACGTTTCCCGCCCTCCACCTCAATCTCTACAAATTCTCCTTTATCTTTTCCTGTGCCTTCCTGGCTTCAAGTTTCGATTGGTCTTCAAACCTTTTACGCTTGACTAGATTCTCTTGGATCCTCTGATTCACATAAAACATCAACTCTGCTGAATCAACCGAATAGCCAGCAGGTGTCACATCTACAGTTTAGGGCAACTCGATAGCAGTCTCGTTATCCTCAAATGCCTTGAAATCTACTTTGGTTTTGTTATCCTTTTTATGGTGGTATTCGCATGCCTATTTCTCTTGTCTCGTGCATGCTGATTTCGGGGGAGCTTTGCGAGTAATAATAGCAGTCTGTGAGGCACTAGCGATCTTCCCTGTTGTTGATTTCATATTGCTGGGTTTCGTGGATTGAGGGATGGGTTTGGGTTTAACGGTGCTCTTCTGCTCTTTGGGGGGAGAAGGAGCAGAGTCAGGCGATTAGCGGCGTTGAGAATTGTTGTGAATATAATCGTTAAAGGCTTCTGCCATGGCGTCGAGGCAGTTCTGGCACTCGCAGTCGCTGGAGTCTGCGTCGCTGGCTCCATCCGCACAGTAGGCCTCGCACATGCAGGAATCCTCCTCAGGCTCTACGGGTTTGGCTGCTGCTGAGAGATATTCCTTAACCTTTATCATTATTTGTGTGTCTTTGTCTTTTCGAAATTACTAATGTAGGCTATTTTACAAACAAATGCATGCGTTGCTCTATCGATCTCATTTTATTTATGTTTCGAATAAAAAAAAAAAAAATCAAAAAATCATGTCATTCGAGAATCTCCTGTTTTTTTATTACTGAATTTGTTGCTGCAATATTTGTGTTCCTATCCTCACTTGTTGCAGTTACGGGATTGCATGTCTGGTATTTACAGGTCATTCTTATGTCGGGTCTACATCAGAGCCTTCTTATTCAGTTGTGCTAGTCTCCCCAGAAGTACCATCTATCTCTATTCGTTCGAATGACGTTCTTGCCTCTGAACCTACACTTGTCTTCTCAGTTCTTCCAGTTCCTAGGCTTATATGCTCACCTGTATTCTCGCTTTTTCACATGCTTGTACAACTTTACTCAATTTCTTATCCTGACTCATGTTAGCCAGAAGAGATTTCTTAATGAAAGCCTTAAGGTAGTCTTCAATCGGCTTCATTGATTTCTCAACTACCTGCTCAGCTCGCTTAGTCCTCGTGGTTTGGGTTTCTGCTATAAGACGAGACTTGATTTGCTAGTTTCTAAGGCCTCTTTCGAGAAGCTCATTCTCGAGCAGAAGACGCTCTATGTAGGATGACTGCACCTTCCTCCTCATTAGAAGGCGGAACCTCCAGAATCTCTGGATCTTTATTGCACATTTGGTCTTGATTTGGTCAGCGAGGGTCATTTTCTTAGCAGAAGAGTCGAAGGGTGCCTTACTGGTTGGCTTCTTGTCAGTGTATATATTGCTATATTTTCTAGGCTGGAGGGCCGACAGCTCTCTCTTCAGAGTAGATACAGCAGACTCTGACTTTTTGGAAAATTGACCACTTGTAAAGGAATTGCTGGTTTAGAGACATCGTCTGGTGGAGATGTTGGAGTTGTCCCTGCAATTTTCCTTGTCCATAGCTAACGGATATGAGCTTTAATTAATTTTTAACGAGAGAGAAGCCGATAGGGATTATGTTCTATCAACTAATAAACTCGGGACTCGAAGTTTTAGACCAACAATGCAATCTTAGGAAGTGTTGAAAGTAAAGGAGTACCGGGACTTCGTGAGTTCCAATGCACAGAAAATAGTAGGCATTCTTGAGGACTTGCAGAAAGTACTTCCCAATATGCAAGATATCTCTCCTGGCGCAGTGGAGAAATATGCCCAATGTACCAAATACCATCAAAATTAGATCGATCGAACCAACATAAAAATGAAGTGTAGATAGCTAGTTGCTTTAGAAGCTTACCGAAAATATGGATCATATGGAGACTATAGCCAAATTCATGAGCAGCTTTACGTGTCCAGAAGCTGTGTGGCTGTACACCAGACTTGAAAAGGTCTACCTCATCCAGAACATCACGCGGCGGACTATAGCGAAACCTTAAGTAACCCTGCAGAATCTCATCGAAGTGCAGACTCTCTGGTACACCTTTCATATCATATTTCTAGGTAAATTAACGTGGTCTTGGAAGAATGACAGGAAACTCTGTATTGAGAACGAGACTAAAACAAGAAAGTAGAAAATACGCACATGTGGCTGATTCACTCATAATACTGCTTCAGATCAAATTTCAGCATGCCTACTGACTTTCCGTTGGCTTTCAGGTCTACACTGTAATTGCGGTCATCTTTGAACTCCTCCATCTTGTGTACAGCGCTCCCGACAATATCGTCCTGCCCCAATAGCTATTTGTCCAGCACAGTGAAGTAGATTGTATCGTCTTTGCGCACGTTTTCGAAGATGACTACCTGGTTCCAGGTAGGGGTTTTGCCTTTCGCCACGTCTGTCTCGTGTTTTTCATTGCCGATCACTATCCTTACGACTGGTTTCATGCTACCGATTAGTTATGTATCCTTGAGAAGCTCAGCACCCCTGATGTTAAACTTGAGGATGAGCTTCCTACTCCTCTTTTCGGGTGCCACATAAGTAGTGCCCTTCTGGTCCAGTTTGAACTGCACATCGATAACTGCAGTCAGATTCCCTTTAAAGTATAAGAAGAGTTCCATCTTTTCCTGATCGAGACATTCTATGTTGATTTTGCACTAGCCGATCAGGTACTCCTCTCCCTTTCGCAAATCATCACAGAGCCAGAAGGAGATGACTCTTTCATCCTTGAACTTGAAGAGAAATTTCTATTCCCAAGCAAACTGCTTGGACTTCTCGGTCCTGATTGCTTTGGTTTCGAGATGCTGGTGTCCTATTTCGGCATGGAGGACAGCCTGGACGACGTCCTGGCACTCTGGGGAACGGATGAGGCAGGAACTTACACTGACGCTGAGCTCTCCTGAAACCATGGAACACAGATTGGGTGTAGATATTTAAAAGTTATATATGAGCACTGGTATCGGTCTAGATAAGGTATCATCCTATATCATTTATACGATATGCTTACCCAGCATTAAAAAACCATCTTCCAATAAAATAAATTGTTACGCCTTAGTCGTCTCATTGGCCTCCATAATCACCCTAAGTCACTACTATAAACATGGACCCGAATGAACAACACTCTGAGTCCAAGTCTAAGCTACCAGTCCTCAAGAAGCATTTTCTTGGGCTCGCACATACTCTCGAGAACAAACGCAAGTATCGTCGTGAAGTCAGTCTGCAGCATCAGCTCCTCGAAAATAGGGTCAACCTTCTGGCGAAAGAAAGCCAAAAGGCCCAGCAAAGCATCAAATCTAAGAAGGAAGAGCTCAAAAATCTAATTGAACTTCGCCGAAGACAATAGTCCTAAAGAAAATAAGTATTATCGCCCTCAAAACCATAACAACTATCATGATTGTGTAGAAATAAAGACTCCAGCAGCTCAGAGAAGAGTAGCTACAGCGAATGCGCTACCAGAGCCTAACCCATAGGGGCACCCACCGAGCAAATATGGATCGATCGCGACTCAGGATCCTTGAGGACAATAGGTCGAAGTTCATCACAGGAAAAGAAGAAGAATTGACACGTATGTCAGTCAAGAAAGAAATTTAGGACTTCTAGTTGCAGCAGAAACAGACGATAAAGTATATGATAGATATCGAAAAGGAGAAAGGACATGAGAGAATCCAGCACTTTAGGCGGTCGAAGAGTCGGGAACACGCAGTAGAGTACCATGCACGGATTAATAAGGAGGAGGATAGGTCGATCAGAAAGCTGAAAGAAATGGACACACTCGAGCTGCACGAATCTCAGATGGTCCTGCAGGTACAGCGCAGCCAGATGGTCGAGGATAAGCTGCAGAATGCCATTGACAACGTGTCGGCACTCGCGCTGGAGGAACTAGAAAAATTTGTTCTGGACAAGCGTGGAAGGAAGTCAGCAGGCCTGAGGGTAAGCCAGTCGAAAACTAGTTTGCGGAGTAGTAGCAGCAGGATCGAGAACAAGTACCAAGTGTATGTGAACTCGGCAATAACCAGGAGGACAAGCACTAAAGCTCTGCTGAGCGATAACTCTAGGATTTAGGCTGAGGAGTCAGCAGCGACGACGCCGATAACAGCTCGGAGACGCAGACGGCACAAGAAGTGATGGGAGTATGCATATTGGGATTTAATAATAATTAACAATGGCTGTGAATTGTGGGTGATAGTTAGGGACATATGTAGAAATAGAAGATGGGGTAAGAGTAAAAGATAGGAGGGAATATGTTGGGAATGAGGGGGGGGTATTAAAATTAACATGAGGCAAATCCAAAAGCGATAAAGTACAATAATCGATGTCCAGCAAATTAAATAAAGACAGTCCTCGAATAATTGGAAGAACCCCCCCAAATAGTACTGATAAGCAGCCGTATTTAAAGGATAATCGATAACTCCTTCTCACCTTAATCTATATTTTAAAGTTGTTGTTTGGCCAATTTCCAGGAGCCAACATTTTATCCAAATATCAGCACTAACTAAAAATATTAAAAAACAGCAAAAATAACACCCATCCCCCCTTTCCTTTCGCAGTCAAATGGATTAGCACGCCAGTCTCTCCTATAATCCTTTATATTTTACTACTATTAATTTACACCCACTGCTCACAAAATCCCCACTCCTCATCAATCCCAATGCAACTCCCCAACAACAACCATCTCGCCACCCTCAGGAACAACAAGGAACTCCTCAGAAACAAACTCAAGGCTTCCATCAACTTTCCTCTCCTCACCCGCCGCCCTACTCCTCCCTCTTCTTACTCCGCCCAGCCTCTCACCTGCCCGACCGACTCCCGTCGTTTCACCTAGGTGTTCACGCCTGCCGAAAAAATAGGTATTGTCTTTTGATTGATTTTCCTTTTGTTCTTTTAAATAACCACCCCTCAGGAGAAGGAATGAGCGGAATTGTGCGGAAATGCGTGGAGATCCAGACCAACAAGGTGTTCTGTGTCAAGATCTGCAAAGGCGACGAGGAGATGATCCGAATTTCGAAGAAGTGCTTCAGCATCATGAACATGATCAGCAGCGACGCGGTGATCAAGGCTAAACAGCTGTTCATCGAAGAGGAGACCCAGAGCATCTTCATGGTGATGGAGTACTGCGGGTACCCTTCGCTGCAGTCGCATATGCACGAGGGCAGCGTGAACCCAGCCCAGATCAGAAACGTAAGCCCATAGCCTTTATTCCCCCCTTAAATTGCCAATTTGGGTTGTTATTTGGACTGGTGTATTCTTTTTTAAAAAATGCTTCTACTACCGTACTGGGCTTCCAGGGATCTAACCTTTTAAAATCTTGGACTACTATAATCCTAAACGAGGAAAAAATAGATCTCTGGTGGATTTCTGTTATGTGTGAGATAGAGAATCCGTGTAGTTTCTGCTAACCTTTTAAAATCATAGTTCTATTCTTTTATGCTTTGATGGGAGATCAACTGTTTCTGTTTATCTGTTCCATCTGCAGCCAGTCTCTCTGCCGACTGCTGGCCTATCCTTTAGAAACATATCCTAGCATAGTTAAATATGTTGAAAAATCCACATAACCTAAAAATACTATGCTGTATTCTTCTATGCTCAATTTGCATTATATCTATCTCTTAGATTTTAGGATATTTTGGATCATCCCTCTCATTATACTCATACACGTCATCCTCATTCATTTATAGATACTCTACAACATACTCGAGTCCGTCAACCACCTCCACAGCCTTGGGATCTGCCACCGCGACCTCAAGCCCCACAACATACTCTGTCTCCTCGACCACCAGGACCGCACCCCCCTCAAAATCATAGACTTCGGCATCAGCAAACTTATCTACAATCGCAAAAAACATGTCAAAGAACAAATGTGGACAGTGACCGGCACCATCCAGTACAAAGCACCAGAAATGTTCCTGGGCGGAGACTACGACTAGCAGGTCGACAGCTGGGCCATCGGAGTCATCGCCTACCAGCTTGTCTACAACAGACTCCCCTTCGATTCTGAGTACAAAAGCCTGTTGATTGAACAGATACTGGAAACTGATCCCGAATTCCCAGAATCTTCGAGAGCTATTTCCGATAGTGAAGAACTAACTCTGATCATCGATTTGATGCGTTCCCTGCTGAGGAAGAGCCCTCGACAAAGATCGAGCTGCTTCGAGGCTCTGCATCACCCGTACTTCTCGAAGGAGAATGCCAGCAAGTCCTCGAGCCATAAGAAATGGTCTGAGGATTTCCTCAACGACGAACTAGAGTCTTGGCGACTGAAAGATATGACAAACCTGGAGAACGCGTGTCTATCACCGCAACTACCACCAAGTCTGAGCTGGAAAAAGAAACAAGACAGCACTAATCTAGATTGAGACCCAATGTGTGAAGGTTCGTTATTGTATAGAATTATAAAAAAACTACATGCTTATTTAACTATTTCTTTTGCTTATTTGTTCTGTTACATGGGTCGAGCCGGAAGAGAAACATTCAGTCTCTCCTCCGACTACAGTCGATGCAAGTCACTCATCTAGAGAGATAGAGAGGGGGGGGGAGTTGAAACACACTCGGATAGGATAGGATAAGAAGAAAGAAGAAGGTATTTTTGAATTGAAGAAATAAATAGCACCAGGAGTAGTATACTGCCAGCACGAAGAATAAACAATAAAAAAGAATAAATGTGTTTTCAAATAGCCACAGTCTGAGAACATGCGCCACCCAAAATCCCACAAGTAATCTCTCTCACTCTCATCATAATTTCTTCACGGTTCCCTTGAACACACCGATACTGCCCTTCTTGGCATTCTTATCGTCTTCAGTCAGAACCACAGAGGCTCCACGGGACGAGCCTCCGAACCCACCACGGGCACCACCGAATCCTCCGCCGAATCCTCCACCGAATCCTCCGCGGCCTCCTCTATTCCCACCAAAGCCACCGGCTCCACCATTGTTCTTCTTATCCTCAGCCACATCAACATTAATGGGTCTGCCATCCATCTCCTCGCCTCTAAGGCCCAGAGCTGTCTTGACGGCATCGGTGTCGTAGAACTCAACGTAGCCGAATCCCTTGGGTCTCTGGGTCTCCTTATCGGTCACAATACGGGCATCCTTGATTTCACCGCAAGAGGAGAAGAAGTCTCTCATGGAGTCGGGAGTAGCTCTGAAAGAGAGGTTTCCGACGAAGACAGTGGTAGAAGTGATGTTGTCGGGGATGGGCTTCTTTTCGAAGGGAGCAGCGGCTCTTCCTCCGGCGTTATTGTTGAAGCTGTTTCTATTTTGGTTGCCTTCATTTTGGCCTTTTCCAGCGCTCTCTTCGACCTTGATGGTTCTGCCGAACAGCTCGGTGTTGTTCAGGGAGAGGGACTTAGCTCTGGCGGATTGGGTAGTGTACTTGACGAAAGCAATACCTCTGGACTTTCCGTCTTCCTTTCTAAGAAGTCTAACTTCAGCGATCTCACCGAACTGGCCGAAGATGTCTTGGACTTCAGTCTCTCCGACAGCCCAGGCAAGGCCAGCAACGTACGCCTCAAAGATGCCTTTAGGTTCATCAGCAAGGTGCACTTCCTTAGATTGTTTTCTGCTAGGAGCAGAGCCATCAGAGCCCTTTCTGCCGTTCTTGACAGGCTTGACTTCCTCTTCCTCTTCTTCCTCATCGCTGGAGACCTTCTTGACAGGCTTGGCAGCAGGCTTAGCGGCAGGCTTAGCCTTAACGACGGGTTTAGCTTCCTCAGACTCCTCATCAGAAGAGGGGGCCTTGACGGGGGCTTTCTTGGCGGGTGCGGGTTGTTGTTTACCCTTCACCACAGGCTTGACTTCCTCTTCACTCTCTTCCTCATCGCTGGAGACCTTCTTAGCGGGCTTCTTGGGAGCCTCAACCTTCTTGGCAGCGACAGGGGCAGGCTTAGTGGCAGCTTTAGGAGCAGGCTTGACTTCTTCAGATTCTTCATCAGAGGATTCAGCCTTGGGAGCAACCTTAGCAGCAGGCTTGGCGGCAACTGCGGGCTTGTTGTTAGCAACAGGCTTGCCATTGGTCTTGGGGGCAACCTTGACGGGAGCAGGCTCTTCAGATTCCTCATCGCTGGAAACCTTCTTAGCAACAGGCTTGACAGGTGCCTTTGTGACCTTGGCAGGTTCGACTTTCTTGGCCTGGACGATGGGTACATCATCATCAGACTCATCAGAAGAGGCAGTCTTCTTGGAGACCTTCTTGGCTGCGGGGACGGGAGCAGGAGCGGGGGTGACCTTCTTGGCATTCTTGGCGGGAGGAGCAGGGACGGATTCTTCTTCGGAGGAAGTTTCGGGTTTCACGACCTTCTTGGCTTTGGCCTTCTCTTGGACGACCTCCTTCTTGGCGGCAACCTTCTTGGGAGCAGGCTGGGGGGTGGACTCAGAGTCAGAGTCTTCAACGACGACCTTGGGTGCTTGTTTGGCTTTGGACATTTTTTCGGGGGAGTGTGTGTTTTGGGGGGAGTGTTGGGGTTTTTTAATTATAATTGAGAGGCAAGTAGGGTAGAGTGTATATAATAGGGTGTTGAGGGTGTTTGTTGAAGAATAATTCGAGGGTGACCATTTAGTGATCAATAAAAAATCACAACGAATATATTGGGTGGAAATATCGGATTCGGGCTAATTAACAGGGGCATGCATTTGGTGGTAGATTGCCATCCCAGTTCTACATGGTAGATACTCCATCACCAACAGTGTTTATCCTTGCTGGCCTTGGCCCGGATGTCCAGCAGCTTCTCCCTGCTCGCCTCTTTCTCCACCTCCTGCTTCGAGGTCATGTAGCTCCACATCCCCTTCTTCACCTTCACCTCGACTACGTTCTTTTACTTCGAAATCTTTTTGGTTTTCTAAATTGAGGCTGACCCAGCTCATTATAAAAAATATTGCTATGTTTACATGTATTTCTTAGAGTCTGCGCTGGTACTCTGCCTCCATGTCTTCTGCGGGCTTCACCAGGGTTTTCTTCCTGAACTCGTACTCCCCGAACACCGTCTGCTCCTCACTGAATGCCTCAGTCAGCAGAATCGATTTATCGCTAATAATCAACATGATTTCCCGAGCCTACTTTTCGCCGTTTGCATGTTTGATAATTATCGAGTCACCTGCACTATTTTTTTACTCATCAACCGTGGATCGTGGATCTTTTACCTTTTTCTAGCTATTTCTTGAACGTAGTATCCTGCCCATGGATCGACTTGCCGCTGGTCACGATCTTGCCGGGTCCCAGTTGTGGTTTGAACTCGATCTTAGTGTCTTCGTCCTTGATCTTGTCGTCAAAGATTTCCTTGAACTGTTTCTCCTCGTGAAGTCGCTCCTTCTCCTCAAGCATGTGCTGGGTGTGCTTTTCGATCTTCTCCTGGAATGTCTTCTTGAATTTGAGCTTACTGAGCCCGGTGGGGGGTTTGGAGTTCATGGTGCTGTAGCCTGTATTTTAAAATAGAATAACTCTCTTAACACATATTTCTGGGCATCCCTATACCCTATAAAGTTTAAATTGGGAAAAGTTCAGGAAGGAAAATGATATTTTCTATATCCTCTTTATTGCTTCTTTTCCGATCAATCAGGCTTACAAGTGAAGACCGGGAAGAGGCACTTCGTGGATGGAAGGAATGAGATTATTAAATGATGGTTGCGGGTTATTGATTTAGATGAAAAATAGAATCTTGAGTCAGGCGTCCATCCTGGTCGCGTACTTCTCGTCGTTCGGGTCGTAGCAGTACTTTATGTGGGAGTGCGTGCTTGTCCCGTTGTCGTGCTACAGGAAGATATGGAGGTGGCCCTCGTTGTCAACTAACACTTCATTCTCGATCACTCCCCCTTTCTCTAGATTCTCAAGTTCGATAAACTGCATTTTCTCGTAGTCTAGCTTGAAAACTCTTTGACTCTCTTTATTGTTCTTGGTCAGACCCCCGAGAACCAGTGCGATATTTCTGGCTATTCTCACCACCATGAACCGTCTTAGCGGAATGGGTAGCTTTAAAGGTAGGATGTCAAATCGATCCTCAGCGATCGAGTATCGTTAAATGGTATCTAGGGTTCCTCCCAAGTCTTTGTTGTTGCCTCCGAAGACGAGAATGTGATAGTCATTGATTCTACAGGCTGCGGCTTGGCTTCGGGCAGTCATCAGATTGGAGGTCTGCACCCAGCGTTGTCCGGGGATATCATAGTATTAGCTAGTCTTGAGCTGTGCCTTGATATTAGCCTCGTAGCCTCCGAACACATAGACTCTCTGGGCGTGATAGCATGTCGCAAAGAAGTTCCTGAAGGTGGCCATCTGGGCTTTGGCGAATGACAGTTTTCTGTTGGAGTGGAAGATCCTAAAGTTCTCCTCAATCGGCCCTCCTAAAAGGAAATAGGCTTTCGTCTATGGTACGAAGATGACCGAGAAATGCAAGGGGAATCTTTTGGACTCATTGCCGTTGTCTACTTTCCACTTCAGTTTATTGATGCTGAACCTGCCGATCGAACTACCGCCGAATTCGAACCAGTAGCAGCTTTCGTGAAGGATTAACGTCGAGTCTTTGTAAAAGTTTGGCAGGTTCTTTTATTCTTTTGGGACACGACCTGCAGAGGGTTGTCGAGCAGGCGATGGATTACGTTTCGATGCCTGTGGCTGAGGAACTGGTAGTTCTTCTTCCTTGATGGGGAAGGTGGAAGGCTGGGAAGAAGCTGCGCTTACTGGTCCAGTCGATTTGAAGGTCGAGTTGAGTTTGGAGAGGTTGTTATAGTTTTGGTTGTAGAACCTAATGTACTCATTGCAAGACTTGCCTTGCTCCTTGGTGAGTGCCTCTTTCTAAAGGAAAAGTTGCTCTATCTCACAGAAGCTGGGTCTGTCACTCTCCTCGAAGCGTAGGAGGATGTCCATTACCATGACAAACTGGGAAGAGTAAACTTTACCCATGCTCCGCATGCCTTACTTAATGAGTTCTTCCCCATTAGTTTGGGGAGTCTGGGCGTTAAAACCTGAGACTTCATTCATGGCTGCTAGTTGGAAGAGGACAAGCCCTGTAGAGAAAACATCGCTCTTGTAAATATTATGTTCGGCGTAACGGCTTTGGCCGTCAATGACATGGGCTTTCCAGAGGATAGGGCTGAGATACTGAGGAGTGCCCCGAATGGTAGCCATGGTATAGGTATTCTTTTCTTCATCGTCGAGATCGTAGATGTAGTCTTTGCTTTCACCGAAGTCGATAAGTTTGAGTTCGTTGTTAGGCAGGAGGAAGAGATTCGCGGGCTTGATGTCACGATGGCAGATGCCTCGGTTCTGCAGGAAAGCGCAGGTCGAGACGAGCGAGCAGTACATGGTAACCAGCTCCTTTTCTTTCCACAGCTGGTTGGCCTTTTTGCGTCTGCGGTATATATTCTCTAGGTTCATGTTCTGGTCCATGAACTCGGTGACGATGTTGAGCCTGAAGGCGTTGTACATGGTTTATGTGAAGTAGTAGCCATAGAACTTGAGGACGTTGGGGTGGTCCTGGACCTTGACAAGCTGTACGGCTTATTATTTATATTCGTTGAGTTTGTCGGTGTTTTTGGCCTCGATCTCCTTGAGTGCGTAGATCTTGCCGGTCTGCTTGTGGATGACCTTGTAGATCTTGGTGTGCTTTTTGCCGGAGCCGAGGAGTTCGACGCGTGTGAAGTCACCTTTCCTGAACGACATAATATTGTATAACTGGTCCGAATATTGTTATTAGTGTGTGGATGGGTATTTGTGAATATAGTCTATGTTTCTTATTAGTTAGGCAAGACTGGTATGCAATTATTATTATTTGGCTGTTTGGTTAAAGCAAAACCCCCACACTTTTATCAATAATTTTATCCATCCATTCTTTGGATGCAAGATGATGAATCCATTCATCAGTTGTCCCAGTTGGGGTTGGGGTTGGGGTTGGGGTTGGGGTTGGGGTTGGGGTTGGGGTTGGGGTTGGGGTTGGGGTTGGGGTTGGGGTTGGGGTTGGGGTTGGGGTTGGGGTTGGGGTTGGGGTTGGGGTTGGGGTTGGGGTTGGGGTTGGGAGGATCGATTTGACAGTTCCAAACGGTCTCGTACAGCTCCTTTCTGCCCACTGCAGGTTGGTATGAACCATTCTTGGTTGTCCTATTCCTGCATAGAGTGTTCATCGACTAATCAATATCCAGTGAATAAAACAAATTTCCCTTTCTCTCTCTCTTATTTTGTATAACACTTGACAATATTAAACCCCCACCAAAACACAAGTACTGGATTAACAATAATTTAAGGCTGACCCCAATAGATTCGTTAAAAACATAAACCAATATATATAGCATCATTTATAAGTACAAATATACATATTCTCCAAAAAACAAACACTCCCCCCCCAGAAACTCCCCTTAACTGTATTATAAATTGCTAATCACCAGTCTACCTATCCCTCTCGATGAGTTCACAAACCATGCAGTATCTCGTCACTCCGCAACTCTGCCAACAACTCCAGCACCGCAGGGACGAAATAGAAACCAGGATTCACAACCTCCGCAATAGACTGGCACTCGTAACATCCCCTAAAATTAAAAACGACATCCCATCCTATCTATCTCTTCACAACATAGAAAAACCCCGCATATCGACACTACCCTTTCGATAAAAAAACTAGGAGTTACTCCCTTGTCAACCACGTTCTTTAATGCCAGATCAAGGGAATACCCACTCAGAATAACTCCCAGTCCGATGAGTCTGCAGATCTCAATTTCCTCTTCGAGGTATCCCTACTCCATATTATGTATACTCTTTCATCTAATATCTCTAGCTCCTCAAAAGTACAATGAACGGGCAACTCACCATCGAGAGAGAGCTTAAAGACCTCAAACAGAATCTAGAAAATGTTTCCATGCGAAGCGTTCTCTCTCATAATCCATCCAAAGCCTCATTACCCAAGTCCCACCACTCTAAGTCACGGAGAAACGCCGCCGAAGCAGGTCATTCCCCCAACCGAGCTTTCGGAAACGTTTATGACCTAAATGCCAACTAAAGCATAGCGTCTTCCCCATCTGCGCAAAATAGCGTCGTAAGCGGACTAAAGTCAAGATTTGCGTCCCCAATTTGTACTCTGCCAAAGCTGACTGAAAGAGAAGAGTGCAGCAGATCCTTCTCGTCACCTCATTCATCGAGAAGAAGTGGTGAACAGGATGAATAAAACATGGAAGCCTACAGCTCAGGCATAAAGTTCCAGTACGAACAGAGTCTTATCAACGACTGTGAAGAGTCAGAACTGAAATATGATGATCGATACGGAAGCAGTATAGGTTCAGAAGAAGATGATATTAACTCAGAGTCGTTTATCTTGCCTGGAAAAAGTGCGAGGAACTATGAGCAGGGAGCCCATGATAATCGCATCGGTGTTGAGAAGGGCAAACACCTCATTAAGACAGAACAGCAATCCAAGCCAGACAGATCGTCAGCCAACCGAATCAGCGGTTTCTCGACCAATAGGCAGTCCTCTATCAAGAATAGAAGTGTGTCGCGGAGACACTGGAATGACTAAAAAGCTAAGAACTTGGTGAGTCTCTCCGAGTACATAAACAGCTATCTTCAGAGAGTCAAAACTAGACTACCTGAACAGAGTAAAGTCCAGAACTTCAGAGTAGCCATCGTCTCTGAATCCATGAAGTAGAGAGTCATGGAGAGTAATCACCCCCACCCTTTATTGATCACTGTGATTTCTGTTTTATGTGAATGTAGAACTTGAGGCTCGACTGGTGACTTCACAATCTGGAATGAAGGAGACTTTCTACAAGAACTCAAAGCACGAACAGGAACAACTGATGAATACGCATGATCTTCAAACCAAACTGCGGGAGGGTCTCATTAGGAGAATCTTCGAACAACAATCGGATCCGAAATACAGATGAGTCCATGTCTACTATCGTGTGAGTCTTGCTTTATATATACTTAGATTTCGCGTACTTATGTGTAGTAATACTGCACTTCTCCGATTATCAGGGTTCCAGGGTGGCTGTTTGGGGTTTTGACTATTTTGTAGGGTTTTGTTTGGAGGCCGAGAGCTATGCGATAAGTGCCTCGATAGTCACTTGGCTTTCTTCCCGGATCCGCTACAGATTATCGTTATAGAACCTATGATGTTCGGATATAGTAATTGTGACTTACTGAATGATTTCCAGACTCTTATTGTACTCCACTCTGAGTTTACGCAGCTCAGTCTCTACACTGTCCTTCCCCTTTTTGATTTCACTGCCTGGCAACTCTATGGGAGCCATCTTATAGCTCTGATAGTCCCGCAATACTTTTTTGAGTTCTGCTAATTGTTATTTCAGGTTCTTGTTCTACACCTGTAGGTCGCTGATGGTCTTTACAGTGCAGTCGAGTGTCTTGACTTTTACAGCGAGTTACTGCTTGAGTTCCGTCTTGATCTCGAATATTTCGACATCCGCTGGTTGCACGTCGAGGCGATAGGCAATTTATTCTCTCTAAACATCATAGTCGATCGAATTAATTCCGAATGAAGGATGGGATTACGATGTCGCATTCCACCTTCATGGCGAAAGCTGGGATCATGAGTGAGACGTAATACATGATATGCTTTGCGATGTCACTGAAATATAAGAACCAAATAAAAAAAAAGAAAGAAGTTATTTAAAGAACCAAAACTACTCTACTTAAAATCTTAATAGAACCACAAGGGAAAATCTAGAAGTAGAGATCAGAAGGCCTACTACTTTTATTGTAGTAATGCTTAGTAGTATTCTTGGTATAGTGGGTTTTTGTCCAAGCTCATCGCGTCTTTGAGGCATCTAATCGCATCATCCAGCCTCTACATTTTGTAATATGCCTTTCCCTCAAGGAAATGGTACTCCGCCTGGTCAGGGTTCAATGTTCTTGCTTTGTTGTAGTACTCCAATGCAGACTCCAAATCCTACTTTTGGAAAAACAGGTTTCCCATGTTCTTGTAATACAGATCACTCGTAGGATTGCGGGATATTGCCTCTCTATAGCTGATTAGAGCGTCCTAGATCTTGTTTAGCTTGATCTCTGCGTATGCTTTATTGTTGAAATAGGCATCACTGTTGTTGTTGATCGTGATCGCAGCGTTGAATTGTTTCAGGGCTCCATAGTAGTCCCCAAGGTTAAGCAGCGTGTTCCCGATATTGTTCAGGTAGATATCGTTCTGGGGCTAGATTCTGAGCGCCATCTTGAAATCTTAGTAAGCCTTCTTGACTTCACCTGTGTTCAGGTAGCAATTACCCCGGTTGTTGTAGAAGCAACCCTTTGAGGGGTTAAGATTTATGGCATTGGTGAAGGCTTCGATTGCTTCATGGTATTTAAGGGAGGATTTGAATATGTTGCCGGTCATGAAGTAATACTCAAATCCTCTAGGACTGCTGAAATTCCTCTAGACCATCTCAAGTGCATCGCGTAGCCGACCTTGGCGGGTCAGTGCTTATGTTTACTAGGATAAAGAAGTATAAGTTCTATAGTTTTCTGAGGTGCGTGGCTCGTCCTCTAGATTTCTTTGGGCGTAGCCTTGTGCTCTGTATTAGGTAGGCTTAGGGTTCTAACGAGTAGACACATTATCAGAATTCTTACGGGAAAACTGGGATTGGTGCTTTACACTGAGGGTTTTCTGGACAGAGTGGCTAAATCTAGCATACTTGTCCTAAATATCTTAGGTCTCTGTTTCCTGTATTTTGCCCATGAAGGGTATCCTGTGCAGCATCTAGTTGAGACAGCTTTGGAAAGACTAGGTTTGATGGTGGATATCCTTTCTGAAGCGATCATAAGTGTGCTATTTGATGGAGGTGAGGTGCTCGTGAAAGAGATGGAGGGACTGGGATAGATACTGGGTGACGAAGTTGAGGATTGTCTGTATGTAGTGGGAGTAGTCGAGGTAGAGCTGCTGGAGAGGTAGGGTGAGGCGGGCGACCCGGCTGTCGAGGAGTAGATTCTTATTGGATTCAGAGTCTGCAGAACTGTGGATGTAGCTCATTGGTCACAAAATCTATAGAGAACACTACTAAATGACAAACTAAAATAAATGGGAAACTAAAAAAGGATTTAAAACTAAACCCAATAATTTATTTATTTTCGCAGCTTAGGCAAGTATCTGAAAAACATACAGGAGTTGCCTGGGCTTTGGGGGTCGGATCCGTAATCCTAGTGTTATAATTCTACTACTAAACATACAACACAATACTTCCCATGCAGAAGACACTACTCCTTTTGTGCACCGTGCTGGTCCTCGCCAACTCTCTCCCCTATCTCGCTCACAGCTTCAATGATCTTGACTACTTCGTACAGCTTCTTAAAAAAGGAGTACGCGTATTCAAAATGGATATGTCCATGGTAGCCGAAGACTCCTGCATCGCCCAGTCCACCTGGAAGAATTCCATGAATTCATGCACCTTTCAAGACTCTTACCCTCAGCCAATATGCTGTCTTGGTATGCGTGGAGATGCCTCGTCAACCCCCGTCTATAACTACCCCTTTAACACCTCCTACGAGTTTGTCGCTCTGTTCAACAGGGCAGACCTGGAAAAGTACTTCCGTCAGAAGGTGTTCATCGCCATCAACTTCCAGTACTCCGACAGTCAGAACAACCTGACCAAGATGTTCCTATACAATCTTATGCGCATTATCAACATTTCGAACTTCAATGTGACTATTGCTACTGGAACAGATAATATGATCCTCGACTACGATTACAAGTGCATCATCAGCGGAAAATGCAAGGATGACCCCATCTCCCAGTACATCAGCGATTCTCCTATAGTTCTACAATCCGGCAGTTATGAACCTTACCATCCCCACGATGTCAAGAAAAGATATCGTCACTTCAATGTGTTCTATAAGGAAATAACTAACTACTGCCAAAAAGGATTCCCGACCTGGGTGGATAAGTACGACTACCCTATCAGTTTCTGGGAGCCTTCCGACGAATCTAGTATTCAGTTCGTGGTTAACACCTTCATGTCTAGCGCCTGTAAGAGACCCGCGAAACACAACACGATTGAAGATCTTGTCGTGACCTCGAACTTAGACCCCGAGATGTTTGCTACTTATATGCAGAACTATAAAACTGATCTGGGCTACGGCAAGAAGTTCTTAATCAAACAAGCCACAAATCAAATGTTGAGTTCGATCACTGTCGATGGAAAATAGAAGGTTCTTATGGCATTTAGGTCACTTAACGATAACACCAGCAAGTTGCAGCTACGTGAACCCAATCTTGAATTGGTTTCGGAAGTCTCAATGTCTGAGGAAATCCTGAATCTCAAAGGAGATGGCAATATGTTTTTCTTGTGCGTCAAGACTGCCTCTGGTACAACTGAGTTCAGGCTTTACGACAACACTCTAATGTTAAAATACACCTCTCTCAGCGACAACTTCCTAGCTATTACTTACAATAATGGCTTGGTTCACTTCATCAAATCGGTATCATCAAATTACTACAACTACGCAAACATCGATGTCGCCACCAAGAAGGTCGTCCTTACAGGCTGCAACCTCAACTTCCAACCCACTGATCTTGTCGTTAGCGACCAGATCTATGTCGTAGGCACTCGATTCAATAACTCGACCCTCAGGTCCGAAGTCTGGATCTCCTACAACTTCACTTCAGAAGCCCTGATCGGTTTCGGATCTAACCCTCGTATTATAAAATACCAGGAGAACGGCTAAAACTATATGAGCATCCTCGTACATGATGGTCCCTGCCAGTCCGCAGCATGGGTCAACAATAACGAGATGAATAAATGCCATTATTGGAAATTCGAGGAATTCCAATCGTTGGTCTCAGTACCTACCCTCGTCAATCATATCACTGGCTCTTTGAACAGTTTCATGTCCCTCAAGAACAGGAATGAGTCTGCGCCAGTGGGATCATGTACTGAAGGGTTCAGGGCGGCTAAGGTTTTCAATGGGAAAGGAGCCACCCATACAGTAATCGGAGGAAAGACCATATCGTTGTACGAGTATGTCGGAATAAGTGATCAGCCAGTGATTAGCAGTTTGTTCTGCGGCGCCTCGAACTTCGATAACTTGAGGGCCTCGAAGAACATAATCCTGAGCAGATTTGGGAACTCAGCGGGAGAACAGAAGTACGGCTAAAAAGTAGTAGAAGTAGTTGAATGATTAAAAATCGTGGAATTTTGATAGAATGGACAGATTTTGTTAGGGGTCCGAATATTATCATAAACAGCTATCTAATAAACGAACTGTAAGAATATGTTTTCGTGGATAAAGCGTGGCAAAAGAAAGGGATAGAGATAGCGAGAGTCATTATAATTATAAAGCCAACGAAAAATAATCAACTACCTACCTACTGATAAAATGGGCTGCACAGACTCTAAACCCAAAAGCCACCACGCTAAGTCACACCACCACCACAGCGAAAGAGAACCCGCCAAACAGCAGTCGGAAGTGGTCGTGGTCCAGCCCAATCCATTCGCAACACCTTAGCCCCTCAAGACATCGACCATAGTCACCAATACTCTTACCGTCCCTGTCGTATCTGTTGTGTAAAAATCACCAGTTCGCTCAAGCGGAGTCAAAGTAGGCGGTGTGGACTACTCGGTGGAGCCCGAAATCCCGGTGATCACATCAAAGGTGCAGAAACCGCCAGCTAAGGCGAACTACAACGTGCGCCAGGAACAGGCGATCCAATTGCCTGCAATGCAGAAACCCATAATCGATATTTACTGAATAAATTGCTACTAAATTTCTTAACTGTATCCAACAATCATAAAACTAGGCATCATTAAGCTAAGAAACAAAATAGAGATAAGCCCCTCCCTTTGTGTATTTTTTATTATACTCGATGTATACAGATATGAGAGAGAGTTTGATGATTCAATAGAAAATACCTTGAAACCAGTACTGTGCCTTGTCGTACCACCGTGCCCTCCAGTTGTCCAGACTCAGGTTAATCAGACTATAACATGTTAATATCGATATTGGCTTACTTCTGACAGTGCTCTGTGATGTCGTCTGTCTCTGGCCTAAACCTCGCTTCCAGCTCTTCGATTGCCGTCTTGCCCTTCATGAAGCACGGCATCGACTCTCCATGACTACTGTACATCATCTTCACCAATGTTAGGATCTCGTCTTGGTTCTTCAGTGCAGCTCTGAACCCCTTCTCGAAGAGACTCCTGAACTCCATAAACAAGAATGAGTTGGGGCCTCCCAAGACTTCGACGTAGTTGGACATGAGTTTGAAGGGCACAGCTTTCTCCAGCTAAATACCACCTCCGGGAGCATTGGACAAAAAGAACCCGAAATCTATATGGACGATATAGCCCTCGCGATGCAAGAGTATATTGTCGTTGTGCCTGTCCTTGACCTGGATGAAATAAGTGACCAGGGAATAAGCAGCTAGACTCCGACAGAAGTTTCTCTGGGCAATCTTGTAGTTGGCTTTGAAGTAAACCTTAAAGAACTGTTTGAGAGTCGGGATCTGCTCTCTGCCCATGATCTTGATGATTCTGCCGAGAGAAGACGTATCTGTAACCATCTCAAGAATACCGCTGTCCGAGCCGATCGAGATGACTTCATAGGGCCTGAGGAGCAGTCCTGTGTTCTCTCGGTTGAATATGATGTTGAACTGGTTGATGAGCTGCATCGCGAACTGTTCCTGTTTGAGATTGTCTCCCGTCTTCACCATAATATTCACCAGTTTCCACGTCTTGAAATCTTTGTAAATTGACTTCTCCCTGATCCTCTCGGTTATGCTGCTGAAGGGCTAGTCGAAGAAAGGGTCAATATATTTTGAGTCATTAGACGACTCCACCATACGTTAAGGATGATGACTCATCTACAGCTTAATGCTATTATTCATCAATGTTGATGTATGTCCCTGGACTACGCTGTTACCGAGTTCACCCTATAACAGCCCATTCTTCTTGGCAAGGTCGTCCTGTTCATTGCTCAAACTAAGGGAGGAGACAGAGCTTTCGTCGGTTTCCTCGCGCAGTCTGGCCCCATCAGTGGTTGACCTCCTTTCTCGCGTCCCCTCATCGACGACACTCATGTAGTTCTGGGCCCGAGCGAGAATGTGAGAATTGTCTCCTTCACTACTTCTGTAGACATGGCCTTCCTTATTCTCAGGAATCATGACATCAGAACTGGGCTTCTTCTTAATATTAAGGGAGTTCCTGTCTTTGAAGATGGTGATCTTCTTGGATAGCTGTTTGTTGAGTGTGTCTATGAATTCGGGTACGTATTTCTTTTTCTTCGGTTTTTCCTTTTCTGGAATTTCTTCTTAGGAGCTTTGAATCTCTACTGCTACAGGCTCCATTTTGATGAACTCCTCCTCTTCTCTAAAGATCTCCAGGTAGATGCTGTAGGGAGACCGTTCTTTGGTCGAAAACACTCGCGCATTCTCCACATCCATATTCAGTATCGTGTAGTACCTGAGGGAGTCCTTCACGAACGGTATGTAGATAGCAGCAGGTAGCCTTTTGTTTATCTCCCGCAACTACTTCATCAGACCCACCTTTTTCGGGTTGCAGAAACTGAGATCGTTTCCAATTCTTATCAGATCGTCCCAGAAAGCAGGCGTGGAGCTATAGCTATCGTCAGTGTAGTTCGGAATCTCGACAGACTTGACTCTCTTGACTTTGATTTCATCTTCCTACATCGTGCCATATTTTTCACAAGCATCCTTCTCCTCCGGAGTTATGGCGTCTTTCTCGAATTTGATATCATTGCACTTTGCGAGCTCGGCTCCAGTCAGTTTCACTCCTTTGTAGTGAGCCATGCGAGGTAAGAATTCCTACGTGATGAAGTGCTTGATTTCGGGGATCTCGATGCCATTGATCTTGCTTATGCTAGACAAGTAGAAGTAGCAGGAGTGCGAAAACATGAAGTGGAGTTCACAGCCTCTTAAAATGAAGTCTTTGAAATCATCGTCATTGAGATCAATTTGAAAAGCTAGGTATGTGATTAGTTGGGGGATATAGTATTAGATGTCTTCGCGTTATGCCAACTAATGGTTGAGTATGGGGTTCAGCCTTTTGTTCTTGAGTGCTTCGAAAATCTAATTGTGGTGTTAGTTGCCATGGGCGTATAGCTCCTTGAGGATCTCCACAATCGTCAGCGAAGAAAGAGGATTTTGTTCTACTGGCGCCATATCTGATTGCTAGGGGATGGCAAAAATGGCCAGAAAAGGTCGTTTCATAAGGAAGGAATAATATACTGAGGATGGCTGGTCACGGGTGATCATGAGGAGTCTGCGCTGCATTCTTTAGGCGATAGTCAGTTCATTCGGATTCTACACGGAAGGAATTGTTATGGGAGGAGGTAAAAAGTCTAATCAGAAAATCTATTGGTGAAGTACAGCGCAGCAGGCACAACAGGGGATACAGCACAACCTCTGCTTGATGGCTAAGGAGGGGAGAAAGTAAAGGGAGAGTGGTTAGGGAGAGAGAGTTACTATAGTTCTTGGGGATGGGGAGTTTGATGCCTTTATCTTCAGACATGGATTGCTCGGGATGTATATCAGACGCAATATCTAAAAAAATCTGTCAATTTTTAAGTGTTTTAGACAACTAGTTTTTATTGTTTTTTTAAGGTAGATATACAAGACTAACCAACAATAGCATCGAAGGGTCATCCAGTGCACTCATGGATCCGAAGGGATATGTTAAGAATATTATATACATGCTTATTCTTGTTCTCAGAGATATTTTGTAGTGTTTCTGGTTTCGCCAAAGACAACTAATATCTATCGCAAATATCCATGGCCTATTCTTTAGTATCCAGAGAGTTAGAATAATCAGCAGAGTACCCACGATATCGACCTATATACAGGCTATCACTCTTGTGATTCGCTCATGTCGTGTGAGTACGCGACGACTCCGAAGTGTTTGCGTGCCTTCTCCAGCAGTTCTCTTGGGATGTTATAAATAGGGTCCAGTCTGCCCAATGAGTTTTCCTTGAGTCCCTAGAAGTAGACTCCGTACTCCTGCGAAAAACTGAGTCCTGTGAGCGAGTAGGTTGTGTGATACAAGTCTCGTGATTTCTCTGGCTTATCAATCAACCCACCTTTGCTGTCTTGGCAGGCCAGAAGCACATACTTTTGTAGTTATTCCTGACAGTACAACCTACACATTTTAAAATGCAACATGTTTTGTGTAAAGAGAGGGTGCTTACAGGTGGTTGTTAATGGAGATCTTTCCCTTGAAATAGTCATTGACTATGTTGAAGGTCGCCCCTACCCAGAAGGAGTAGCAGGAGTCTATCAGTTTATTGGTTCGACCGTTGAAGCCTCCTAACTCGTCAACCTGCCGGTTCGCGAGCCAGAACATAAGCCTTGAGATATCAATCCTGTGCAGTTCTCCCAGAATAGCGAGCGCTGCGACTCCACAGAAGGTATAACCACCATGAGCCTCCCCTCCACTAACATTAGTAAGTCCACCTTCATAAGTTTGGCAGGAAATGATTTCCTCCGCAACACCTTCATAGATGTCGGAGCTCATGCCCAACATCTTGGCGATAATTACCACGATATAAATACCTCTTAAGTCGCACTCTCCGTGCTAGTGCATGTGGAACTTGCCTTGCTATTTACGCTGTTTAAAGAACTTGTATAGTTTATCTTTTTCCAGAACATCGTACGCTCCCTCGCCAAGGATCAGTAGGGTCAAGAAGGCAGAGTAAGTAGGGGCTAAATGGTCTACTTGCCCATGACCACCTGCGAAGGCGAGGTTCTTGCAATACTATAGGAATTTCTTTATTTTTTATTTTTTGTCCTCATCAAGCTGATGATCAGGGTCTGCTAGGATATGGAGGGTATTGGCGATATAGTAGACAAGCCAAGGGTGCCCGACGTCGTAGCCGTAGATACTGGGTCCAATTTTGATGAGGGAGTTGAAGAGGTAGATGGAGTGGTGGATTCGTTTGAGGAGAGGTCTATTGACATTGGCTTCGAGGTGATTGTTGACTAGTTCGAATGTCTTGCGAGTGACTTCCCGTGTGTCTCTGGATGACTAAATCTTGTTCATGCGTTGGCCGGTCCCTTAGTGTGGAATTAGGTATGTTTTTTTGTGAATAGTTGGATATTTACACTTTATCGGGAAGAATAGATCGAGGTGAAAGAACTTGGGAATTGGACAACTCTCAGGGGTTAATTTTTGAATTAGGTAATAATAATAACCACATAATGAAGGGTTGGAAGTTTGATCAGAAGTCTTTGTCTCGTTCGTGCAGGTCGAGGCTGAACTCCGACTTGGCTGCGACGTCCTCTTCCTTCACGGGTCTGCACACGTCGATGAAACTCGTGATAGACCGGAACGAATGTAAATTGAACGTGCTCTTAAAGTGCTCGACTTCAATTTTTTTTACTTTGAAAGGCTCTAGGATGGTGCTCGTGATGGGGGTGTTCTCGAGTATGGAGTTGATGCTCGTCTGGAAGGTAGCGATGTCCATGGACTTCCTGTAGTCCTCGTCGGTCACGTTGACTTTGACGGGGATCTTCATGAGGTTGATGAAGTGCTCGATCTCGTCTGACTTCTCATCGATCTCCTCGATGCTGCTGCGGAGTTCGGTGACTGCCGGCTCTAGCTTCTTGATCTTGCTGCCCTTGAACTCTTCGGATATTTTCTGGACCAGCTGGTTGCTTTTTCTAGTTTCAACAGCCGACAGGTTTTTATAGTCGAGTAGCATGGTGAGCAGTCTGCGGACTCTCTCGTCGAGGCCCGGGTATTCGTCGAAGAACTTGATGTTTTCCTCGAGGAGGTCGGGTATACGGGTGCGGGTTTCGTTCTTCTTTTTACGACGGATTTTCGAGAAATTGGTCTCGTTGCCTTTGAAGAAGATGTCGTTTTTGAAGTTAATGGTGTTGTTCTTTTCTCGGCACACTTTGTGGAAGTTGTACATGTTGAGCTGAGGGGAGCCAGGCACAGGCAGGGTAAGGTAATTGCAAAAACATGGGCAAGGGCAATCGAAGCACACAGAAAATATGGGTAAGGAATATGGGTAAAGCTATAATGTAGATTAAACAGCAGCGTGTCCAGAAAAAATAAAAAAGCATCCAAAACTCCAATATCGGAGCATGAACACCCAGGCAGGGCAGGGTGGCGAGGAAAGCATAAGGAATACAGGGTAAGGGGCTGATTGGAGCTAAGAGCATGGGCATATTTGATGCCGGATTTTAGGGCAGCGTTATTCCAAACACAATTAGCAGGAAACAGCGATGTCATAGTTTAAAGAGAAAGTATTATAGCAGACAGCCAGTAGTGATGCCAGTGGGTGTCACCCCTCGAGAGAGAGCCAAAAGTAGATGGAAATCAAAGGACTGGATTAGAAGCGTTAGAGTTACATATATTTTGAAATAGTTTCTGGACAGTAGAAAATAGTATAATAGTGTGTTTTCTGTGCTTCTGACGCTAGAAATTAAATGGAAAGGGTACCTGTCGGACGAAGGACTCGAACTTGCTGTGGCGGAAGTACTTGGGGAGCACCTCTTCGGTGATCCTGCGCAGGTTTTTGATGACGATTTCATTGCACTCTTAATTCCATCCGATGATGTCAGTGTATAGCTAGGCACAAAAATAAGGGGTGAAGTTGTTGTTGTTGTTTCCGGATAAGAAAAGGGAGATTAATAAATTAACAAAGGATAAAGGGAAAAGTGCCGAGGGAGTAGGGGTGGGGGAGAGTGTGTTATCCAACAAAAATTACAAATCAGAACTGACAAACCGAGTATTCAAAAATACACAGGCAAATACATTGGACTGGGTTTATCATATCAGAGTCAAATGAGAGGAAAAAAGGAAAAAATATTAGTCCAATAAAAGAGTAGGGCTATCGTCAATAAATATAATCGGCACTAGATTAAACACAGGCACAAAGTCCGTAAGACGGCAGGGAGTGAAAGCAGAGGGTACTTACATTCATCATGTCTCTGAGCTTGATGATGAACTCCGAGGCGTCGTTCTTGTCTTCGGACATGGGTTTGGGCTGGCAGGGGCGGAAACACGGGTCGGGGATTATTATTATTATTATTAATATATATTATGAGTCGACTTACTGCCCAGGTCCTATAAATCAATGCCATCCTCACTACACAATTAAATATCAATATCAACTATGTTCTCTCTGTTAGCCACATGCGAAACGCCGCACCGGGATGGGGGGATGGCACTACTGGCACAGACAATATGTTGTTTGGGGTGTCTGGGGTTGCCAAAGTAGTTATCGGGTGTACTTGCCTGCCGACGCCCTTCTCCCCTATCAAGTTCCCCTTCGCACTTTAATCGGACAGTAAATAAAACTCAGTTTTCTTCACTATTTGATTTTAGTTTCCATAGTTAATACCAGTCCTAACCAATTTCCATACTCTTTCCCTTTTACATTGAGTAGCCTCATTGTTGCTAGACTCCGGCCCATGCACATCACTCTGCACGGATTCCAGGTTTGTCCGTCCCGCCGTGCCCCCTATTTCTCGGGGCCCCTACTATGGAGTTCAAGCAACCTGAGATCTGGCCTTGTGCTGGGATGTTCGATTTGCAGATATATTGAATAGGGAGAGTGAAGTCAGAGATATTGTAGTTTAGAGGGGGATAAGTTGTAATGATAGGTTAGGGTGGGGAGAAGGGAACAAGAATTAAAAAGTGGAAAGCAAGGTGGGGAGATGGGAGAGGGTATTTGTTTTGTGTCGTGAAGTATCCAGATAATTGTGGTGAGGGGGAGAGGTTTAAAAGATATATACATACATATATTTATATGGTGGGGGGTTCAAAGATGGTGGGTGCATCAAACTATATATGTAAAATATAGGGATGTGGCTGGTTTTCTGCTTCTATTTTCTTCAACTCTATCAACCAGAGTTCCCACCTTGAATGTGGTAGTATCTATCATCCAAAATATATATAAATATTAGCCCCCCCAACATTCAACAGATATTATTATTACAAATATACATCTAAATTCATCATTATTTGCTCTAATTTCATATATATATATATATATATATATCTCACACATACAGACATATATTTCATTCATGGGGGTTTCGTCTGGGGGCTTTCAGAATCTACGTCTTTATTTGCTGCGAGGCTTTGACCTCTCAAGCTCACCCACACGCCGCTACAGCTCTCCTACTCTTTCCCTCAGCTACTCGATTATCCTCCATGCCTCGCTCTCCTTCCCACTCTATCCCTTACCTGACTAGCCATTACGCTGCATGCTCCTACTCTTATTGTCCCCACTCGCAGGGTCTGTCACTATTTTGGCAGCTTTCTCGTTGATATTTGGCTGCTGTGATGCTATTGCCAAGTTTGCAGCCCCATTCTTGACACTGCCATCTTTTAATAGTCTATTTTAAGGAGAACACTATCTATTGGGAGTTGTAGACTTGGTATTCGGAACTAAGTTTGAGGCAAAGAACTGTGATGCCCCTCCATATTTCTCATTGTTGTTCTGTTGCACAGTCGCCGCCAGAGCATCAGGAGATCGCGTGGTCGCGTGCTCGAGGCCTAAGGCTCTGATGTTATTGGCGATTTCGGACTCCAGACACATCTTGTAAGAGGAGCTGGGCCCGCTGCGAAACTTGATGCGTAATTTTTTGCCTGACAACTCGATCTGAGACAAACTTTATGCTGAAGCAAGAGCAGAAGGCATTCATCATTGAGAATGATGTCAGGGTGTTACTTATGGACTGCCTCGTAGGCGTCACGCATGTCGTCGAACTCCACGAAGGCATAGGTGATATCGGACTTCTTCTTGACGATATCGATGGAGACGACTTTGCCGAAAGGCTGGAAAATGGCGAAGACGTCAGACTAGGTTGCAGAAGAGGGCATGTTGGCGATGTGGAGAATGTGGCTCTGGGCCTCGTGGTTGTCCATGGACGGTTTCTATGAATTTGAACGACTGCCGGAAGAATGTTCCTGAGTTATATGTTTAAACAGAACTCTAGTATCCAAACCCAAATAAATTGCATAAGCGTAGTCTCTAGATCTGGGTGTGGGTTCCAGCAGTTGAAAATACAGGATTGATACCTATTTTTACATCATACTATAGTATATTATAGTCCAGTTATCGCTGCGAATCTCATCACATGCAGAACTAACAAGCCTTCATCGCCAACATTGAGAGTGCCATCACCAATCACCTCAAAGGAAATCCCCCTCTCATCACAGGTACGACTCGCCTCATTACCTTTCTCAATCTTACTAATCTACAGGCAATCACCAGACCATCACCCACATCAATAAGGAAATCGATCGATTCGAGGATATGAAGGCGTCTCGGCCTAATCTAGAGCGAATCTACGCAGAAAGCGTAGAGTACAAAGGCTTCGAGTACGACCAGATAAAGAAGCTGACGATTTACGGCCGATATGTAAAAAGCCCAATCCGATGTTTTGCCAAAGCTTGGCTGCTTAGAACACTCCCTACCAATACAAAAAGATAACTCTATTCATGTTCTTCCCGGACAACTATCCGACTAAACCCCCTGTTGTCTACTTTGAGAATATTCGGTATAAGAATCCCACGGATAACAAAGTCGAGGAGAAAAAGTTTGAGCACATGAATATTTTTAGTACTGGCAAACTTTGCCAGGAGAGTATCCAGACCCTGTATTTGCCCACGATGTCCCTCGCCTCGATCTTCTAATGCATCGAGAATACCATCTACAACTAAAACCCTCTGTCTCCCGCCAATGGTTAGATCAAGAACCTAAAGCAGAATAACATAAAGGAGTATAACTAGATAATAAAAAAGCAGGCTAAGTTCCTGTCCTCATTTGATGATGACGAATATGTCTATCCCGACTGACTCACAGGTCAACTCAAACAATGAGATTTTTGCCTTAAGTATACCGTATCTCTTTAAATAGGATAAACTATGTTGTTTGAAATAGATCTCGAATTGCAAAGCTGGGGAAGTTGGTTATCACACAGACTCCTTGCGGAGTTTGAACTGCTGGATAAGCTAGGACAGAGGAGCCAGTTCCTTTTCTTCGACGAGTTTGAACTCGTCTATGAAGTAGATGAAGTGCTTGAAGCAGGTGTTGAGGTGGTACTCGAGGCCGAGAGCCAAGATCTGCTGGAAGTGTGAGTGGTAGATGTGCGCATACACTCTGAACACTCTTTTGAAGATGGTTTTGATGATTTGGTTGAATGTCTTGGGAAAAGCAACGCCTATTGATTTAGTAAACATATAAACCAGCGATCTCTTAAAAAGGATGAGGATTACCGATCTGGCACGGGAAGATGGCTTCGTTGTTAAATTGGCTCTACACCCAAGTCATCAGTAGGTCGATGTATTCGGGGGCCGGAACTTTCAGAGGTGTACGCACGTTCTGACCGTCCGCCCAAAGGTACTCGAACTTGGGGCCTGCAGACATGATGGGACATGACTATTTGGTGCAGAACTCTGTCAGTGTGCCGTACAGTATGGAGATTTCATTATAAAACTAAATCGTGTTCACGGCAAGCCACTCGTTTAGGTCTTCACCGGTGGGCAATTCCACTGCGAGGGACATGTTGCCGCTACCGAGGGTCATTTGGGCTATTTGCTTGAGGTGGAAGCCTTTGGAACCCTTCTCGATGGGTCTGATCGGCTTGAATGACTTCTGCTGTTCCTTCATGGCTATTATTTGAGTAGAGTGGGTAGGTTGAGGCGGGTGTGCAACTGTCGGAGTTCAAAAAGTTTGTTATGTTTATGTGAGTTTAAAAGTTTAGAGCTACCAATGAAGAAAAAAAAAACACTCAAAATCGGATTCGGATATTACAAAATTTGAGTATACTAATAAGGAGCTGAGCTAGCTTCTATAGAAAAAGACAGGATCAGGGATCCGGCACTGTCACCTTACTGAGAGTACTGTCCGAAGGCTATGCGTCTAGCCTCTCTCTTGCGTAGTCTGAGGGCAGCGAGGAAAGGTTATCGGGATTGTACTGCGAGTATTCCGAACTATCTTTCCTGTTCGAGGAGCTATCATTATATTTTTCTTTGTCGAAATCATGAGAGTCAGGCTCGCGCTGGCTCTCATCCTCTCCACTTTTTGGAATCTGCGCACTCTCCTCCGAATCGGGTTCGTCCTGCATCTCAGTCTTTATGTTTTGGAACTCATTAAATAGCAAGTCCTCCTCCTTCAAAACATGTTTATTGGTACGGATTTGGACATTGGCTTCGCTGTTTAGTTATGAGCTCCCTTCAGGCTGAGCTTGATTGATGCCTTGAGGATCATCAGGCAGTTGGGCATAGGCAGTTAGATTGCGTTTTAGCTACCAGAAAGTGTACCTGCGAACGAAAGGGTGGAAGAGGAGGGTCAGAACATACAGTGGCCCACGTTTGGTGATGCTATCTTGGAAGCTTGTAGTCGAGTTCTGGATGGAGTTGACAAGATGAAGCCCTGTGTCAGGCACTAGACGGAGTTTATAACTGCGCTGGTTACAGAACTAAGTCAGCAGCACGTAGTACATTTTGTCATTATGGTAGCTGAACTCTACGTGGCACTTTTTGCCGTTGATCGTGATGATTTCGGAGTATAAGATCTCACGTCTGGCGAATCCATCTTCGGTGCTCGTTATGATTTCGATGTTGTGGAAATTGTCGTATGAGCTCCGTTATTTTGAATTCTGTTTGGACGCAGAGGAGTCACAGCGAGTTCTCTGTTTTGGGAAATAGGACTGTGAGGAGGAGTTTTGCTGTGGGGTTGCGGTGGTAGGGTGGGAAGGGTCAGAAGGCTAGGTGGTCATTTTGTGAGAGGGGGTATTGTAGCGGGTCTGGCGCTTCTTGGCAGAGGTACACAGCACTCGCATACGCGTGTCATGCTGAGTCTGGTAATCTGAGATGGAGTAGCGGGACTTCTGTGTGGAAAGTCTGCGCATGATCTGCATGTTCTAGTTCTGGATCTTCATCATGCTGTCCATACGGTTTTTGACGTTGAGACTTTCCAGGAAGAAGGACTTAGGGCGCAGTCGCTTTTTGAATTCGATATTCTCGAGTTTGTGGATGAGTCGCTGGTTATTCTTCTGGATTTAGTAGTCAATCTCTCTGAAGGACTAAGGAGGAGGAGGGGCTTACATTTTTTAATTTGACGACCTTTGACGTTGTCGATGCAGTTGTATGCGGAGGAGTCGGGGATGTACAGACTCTTGCGATCCTTGGAGCGTGCGTTGGAGTAGGGTGCGAAGAGGGTGGAGTTCATGTGTGGTCAGAGGGACGGGATATTATTTTTAACGAACGAGGAGTATTATTAAGCGTTAAGGATGAATAAAATATATATCTATACCAGGGTGTGTTGTTTGTGCGTGTCTGCGAATGTGATGGCAATTTAATATTCGCAGAGAATATATACTCACATATGTGTCTCCTACGACCTTATGCAGAATTGGGGGATCCACGGACTTGTATATCGCGTACGTTCAATCTCTAATAAATAATAAAGAAGGTTGTCATTTATATATCGACTCATGGTTAATAATTATGCTGTGATCACTCTCCATTGCAGTGTTCACATAGATTTTGGATGGGACTATTCTAGCCATTCTAAATGTATGCCGATGTCGTCCAAGTATCAGGTAGCTCCCCTGGCCGAGTCTTAAGCTGTGCAGCACACCAGTGCCATCATTTAAGTTGATGGCTGGTTACAAACTAGGGTGGGTTGCTGAAACCCATTACAAAATATCGAGCAGCCTCCCAAATGGTCAAGTGCCTAGTTTTATTTGTTCATTTTGGATCGATTCATTAGTGTCATTCCATTCCAACAGTGATCAAGGTCTTATTCGAGCCTGGAATGTCGTTCTCCTAAAGATAACAGTTTCAGGGATGTGCATCCTTTGAGGAGTGCTACAGATATCCCCTCCAGAGTGACCAGTTTAAAAAACATCGATACAGACAAAACTATCAGAAAAATTGAAGTACGCCTTGATAAATAAATAGGTAGAAACCAACAAGTAACAGCCCACGATTAAGTAGCCTGCCGGCCCAGTCCCCGCTCAGGACTCATCTTCACTAGATTCCGATCCTTCATTGCTCTATTCTTTTAGGCTCAAAACCTTTGTTGATGGGATTTCCGTTACGTCATCCGAAGTCTGTTGGTTGTTCAGCAATTTGATCACCTGTAGGACCTGGGCCTTCTCCGAGCACTGTTGGCGCTCAGAATACACCGAGTACTTCTGTAGAAGCAACGTGAAGCGGTTTTTAATAGCGTTTTCGGAACGACCATGGAGATGTTTTGAGATAGATTTCCACTTGCGTCCATGGTGTAGAAAACTATCCATGAGTTTGAGGTCTTCTTCGTGAGTCCAGAGTTTCCTGAGCAAAATAAAGGGGTTGGGAGTTACTTGGCTCGGTCATGGACGGAGTTGATGTAGAGGGTCCACCTCTCACGGCACTGTTTGGGGGAGCGATAGACCTATTTACAGGCTGTGAATAAGAGGCGAGAGATTCTAATCCATTCCTTGGTTTCAGAATTTTTGCTGTATCGGTTAATAAAATTAAAGGGAGATGTTGTTGGGACTGTCATGAATGGTTAAATGTTGTTGAAACGCACCACCAGCTTCGAAAAACTGGCTGCCGGAAAAAGCCATAACCAATTCAAAGAGGGTTTACAGTTCGGTTCGGCCCAGTTCCAGCAAGCACTCCTCTTCCTGAGGGGTCCAGGGGTGCATATCCAGTCTGTTTTTCTTCAGCGACAGCCATTTGAACATGCAGTCTGCGCCAGTCCGGAAAGGCACAAGTCTGGCCGCCAGACTCCATTAGTGTTCGACCAGGTCCCTGGGAGCCTTGTTCCAGATCTTACAGTACTTGTCTAAGACCCACAGGAAAATCTCAACATCGTCTTGACCCCATGATTTCTTTTTCTTCTCGCTTGTTTTATACGATAATTTGTATCTAAAGCCATTGAAAAATACGTCAGGAGGTTAGAACACGCAAAATAAAATAAATAAATGGGGCTCGGGAAGGGTTTCGGTGATGTTGATCATAGCTCTAACAGACCCATGGGCGTAGGTACTGCCATGCCCGCAACCCTCACATTTCCGAACAGACGGACGGCTCGAAAAGAGTCAAGAAAGTTAAAACAAGTCCAAGAGTGAATTATTTGGGGATTACTTGAGGAGTCCGCTGCGATAAATTTATAGGAACTCTGTCACGCCAGGAAGGGTATCGGGACATTTTTTATCATTGAGCTCCATATAGCCGATGTCTGACTTCTCCGGGGAAAAGTGCTGGATCCCTTGCAGGAATTAGAGCAGCTCATTTTCCGAATCTTCTAGGGACAAGCACTCGTCCTCCCTGAGGACTCTGGCTGGTCTTTTTGGGGGTTCGGGGACAGGCTCGTAGCAGAACATAGGCGGGACCACCATGTATCCATAGACGAAGGGGAAGTGGAAGATGTTCATGTGCAGATGTGGGGAGACAAGGATACGGCTGTTGGAGCGGGGGGTTTTATTAATTTTTCAATTAATGAGTATATATCCAGAGGCAGGGAAAGAAAGGACTTCTATTAAACCTAGCACGGGAGCCCACGATTTTTTATTGCTGCAGAAGAGCTGCCTGACAGATATCCTATGTGCCATTTAATTAACAACCCCTCATTTTTAGATCATAAATAATGGGGCTGTAAAAATTACTCAGCCCAATCCGAATTATCGGAAAATAGAACCCCACCCGCCACCCTGTTGCCAGAACCCCAACTGACTCTCGGCACCGAGCCAGTCTGGGAAGGGGGGAGCCTTCGGGGGCTGCCTACGGCCCACACGAAATTTCCAGTTTTTGTGGGTTCGCGGGGCAGCGCGGGCCGAGAGTCCAGTCGGAGTTATAGATAACATATTTGAATTAGTGATTTTGTCTATGCCTCAGAAAAGTATCAGCCTCCCTCCGACCCCACTATTATTAATAATACCTACGTAGACAAATACCCCTTTTCCTTTATATTGCAAATGCACTCTTCAGTTAGTTGTTCAATCCTATACATTCATCAATCGTTTTGGTCTAGTCTTTTGGTTATTCCCATGGATTTCGGTACTACTACTACATTTATCTTTAGTTTTTCAATCAGAAGTACATTTAAACAGGGGATCTTAGGTTTGGACCAAATGACAACTGCATGCGTTCCGGAAGGGGCTGGCCAAGTCAGATTACTAATAGGGAGTTAGAGGTGGGATGGGGTGCCCTGTCGATCATTTGAAGGGTATGCTGTGGACAGAAATGGAGCTAAGCGAAAGTCAGAGGGATATGGGGAGAGTGCTAGGAAGATATGTAGGCAGCCAGAAATGTGGATGGGTGGGTTTTGGGATGTTAGGTTTAACGGTAGTTAAAGTGCTGGACGAGCAAGGGAGTATAATATTTCTTTGCGGTGGGTGGGAGTTCTGCGGCAGTATAATAATGCCTAGATTAAATGGGGCATCGCATTCTTAAATAATATGGGCTGTATCCACTTTGATACCGCATTCCCTGTTTACCCGTTTATCGGCTGCTATCCGAAACTAGTATCCAATATCCACACATCTACATCCAACAACCCACACAAATATTTGCAAGAAAACACCATTGTCCTCCTCCAACACTATACTCCTCCCACTTATACCAACATCTTTCGTCCCGCCTTGTCTTAAGCTTCCTTAATAGGTTAATACAATCATAGGTTGGAGAAAGTTTGACTGGGAAGTAAAGACATGAGGGCCAGGACAAAGGTCTGGTGGGTGGATGTGTATACTAGCAGGGAAACACATGGGGTGGGAGTATGGGGGATGCGGTACCCAATATCAAGGAAATAAAGTTAGCTGCTATTGATTTTGATGGCGTCAGCAATAAAATGTGTGCGCAGACCGAATCAAGCACGGGACACTCAATTGTAGAGGATTACTGTTAGTAAAAGACAATCAATCACACAACATTTACTTTATCAAAAAGCAGAGCCATCCCTCCATGATAACTTGCCATAAACTAGGATTTGGGGTTCCGGTTATTTTATAATAGTTTCTAATCTATTGTTGATACCATCATGTACTCAGTCAGCGAAGTCAACGGAGTCAAAATCTACAACATGTCTGCGGGCAAGTCCACGCCCGAGTTCTACGAGGAAGCGCGCAAGACCAGCAAGTCTCTCAAGTACAACGAAGACTTCAGGCGCAGGGTAGAACTCATCCAGGATTTCCAGTTTAATGCTGCATGCTCCCAAGTCGAAACCACAGACGACCAGCGCTATATCATCTGCACTGGCACCTACGCTCCTCAGCTCAAGATCTTTGACACATCCGAGCTCTCACTCAAGTGTCTCCGAGGCATCGATAGCGAGGCTATCAAATTCACTGTGATATCAGAAGACTACTCCAAAATCGCCATAGCTGGTATTGATCGAACCATTGAGCTGCACGCCCAGTACGGCACCCACTTCAAGACTCGCATTCCGCACTACCCTCGTGATATCACCTACAACCCTTTTAACGCCAACCTGATTGTCTCAGCCTCTGCTAATGCGATCTATCGCCTGAGTCTGGAAGAGGGAAAGTTCCTCCTTCCCTTTGAGACTAAGAGCAACATTAACTCCCTGTCGTATAACAAACAGTTGAATCTACTTTTTGCCGGCGGTGATTCTCTGGAAGTGTGGGACTTCCGAGAACGTCGAGCTGTAGCCACTGTGGAAACATCATCCCAAGTCTATTCGACTCGATGTGATAGTACAGGGCTGCTGGTCGCGGCTGGCCAAGAAGGTCTGGTGGACATTTTGGATGTGCGCATGGACCGCAAACTGCATACGATTCGTCACCCCTACATGGAGCCTGTGGTCAGTGTAGAGTTTTATGGATCTTCCAAAAAGATCATTTCAAGCACCAATAAACAAATCAGAATCACTTCGCAGGAAGGAAAACTGTTCACAAGCATAGAACCAGAATTCAGCATCAATCGCTTCAGTGTCATTCCTGATTCAGGACTCATTTTGGCGGCTCACGACGCACCCAAAATTGGATGCTACTTTATCCCGGAACTGGGTCCTGCTCCCAAGTGGATTCCTTACCTGGAGAATGTCACAGAGGAATTAGAAGAGAACCATAAGAGTATGGTCTACGATGAGTTCCGGTTCATCACAGAGCAGGAACTCTACGATCTGGAGTGCACAAACCTCGTCGGAACCAAGTTGCTCAAGCCATATCTTCACGGATATCTGATCCATATCAAGTTGTACAACAAGCTCCAGGACAAGAAACAGGCACACACCTTCAGCTACGAAGAATATCGCCAGGAGAAGGCTGAAGAACACGTGAACAGCTAACTCCCTGTGCGCGTAGACCTGAAGGGAGCCAGTCAGACCGAGAGCACTCTCGACGAGCGATTCGCACAGAAGATGAAGGGCAACAGTGCATTCGGAATCGACAAGTACTCCGAGGAATTCATGATGCGGCACCCAAACATGAAGAAGCAGCTGATGCAGGAGAAGGCTAAGGAAGAGGCTATGCTCGCACGGTCGTTAAAGATAAAGAAGCATAGCAAAGTAGGAGACAAAAAGACAGGAGGCAGGAGACCGTGATATTGTGTGCGATACTTTTTAATTTTCTAGAAGTAAGTATTTATAGATAGTCCTTGGCGACGAGTAGTATTTGGATGGCATACAGATGGAATATAGGGTGTCAGGATTGCTGCGTAAGTAGGATTGGGTAGTTTTTCTGATGGTACAACTGGGAAGTCAATAGGAGTCGAATCAATATTTTCTGTATTTTAGGATGCATATGTAAGCTGGGGCTTAAATTGCATTTCCTTGTTTAGCAATAGCAAATGCATTCAAACCAGGTTTCTCTTTTGACATACCTGTTTCATGTCATCCTACTTAACTAGCTAGCAAATTACTACAAATGTGTTCATTCCCTTAAGGAAGTATCCGAATTAATATAAATAATGACAGGATCCCGTAAAAAGAAACATATTCTTTAGCTTCTCTCATTTACTAGCTTCCGGCTCCTACTTGTCCCCTTCCTCCTCCTCTTCTTCTTCGTCCTCTGCGCCACCCTGTTCCATCTCCACCATGTCCTCGACCTGCAGCTACGAAGCCTCTACCTTGGTTGCTTTTGCTAAAATTTACTATCATCCCACACTCAAAACATTGATAAGCTTAGGCTGTCTTACGGCAATTTCGTCCTGTTCTAACATCAGTGCTTCTTCCAGAGGGTTTCTCTCTGAATCATTCTTGATATTAGCATCTGCTGACTATTTCAGAAGGGCCTCCACCATTTCCTTTTTGCCGCAGATCACGGCTGTGTGTAAGGGTGTATTGCCGTCGGAGTTGCGGGCGTTGAGCATGCGGTTCTTCTTGTCGGGGTTATTGTTGACGATATTAATGATGCTTTTGAAGATCTCGATATGAGCGTTGGCAGCCACCATGTCTACGAAGAATGAGAAAGGAGGGAGTACGGAAGCAGTTATTCATGGACTGTGTGGCAGCATCGATTTGGAGTGTTTGGTCTTTGAGTAGTTCTGAGGCCTCGTCCAGGTCTCCGTGGCGGCAGCAGTCGAGGAAGTACTCCTCGTTGGTGTCATAGAATTACTAATCTTCTTCGGGCTCCATGCTGTTGGTGTATTAGGGAGTATAGGATTGTTGATTGTAAAATTAACCAAAAGTATGCAGGCTCGGACGATAAAATGTATGTTAGGTTAACCTTTTAATTATTTACTTTTCGCATAAAACCATCGTAATTGGGTTAATGGGATAAATTTAGTTATGCTGAATTAGATAAAAAATAGATAGTATCAATGGAGGCACTGTTGGACTTTCTCGCATCTGATCAATAGACTGTTTAGTCTCTCCAGTGGGCTGTTGCTCCCATGGGTGCCCGATGACCGCAGCGCTGTCCCATCCGTTGAGCATGCTTTGAATATCAGGTCGTTCGTCACGAAACAGCTGAAAGCCTTAGAGTCCATCTTAACGATGCTTTTGAGCTGTACTTGTATCGCGCGTTTTATCATGTACGTGATGAACAGATGACCCTCTAAGATAACCTTGTAGAAAACGAAATTAATAAAGTTAGAAGAGTGTTTACCTAACATGAGCATATCCATAATGACTGGTATGAGACTCTTCGAGGGCAGTCGTAGCATCAGCGCAGTTAGATAGTGTTTGTAGAATAGATTCTGGTACTCGATAGAATGTTGGTCCGTGAGTTTGTGGAACTACGGGATCTATTGCCTTATGTACTGTTATAGTTCCTTGGTCTTCGAGAAGATTCCTGGGTTGCCTGGGAAAAACATATCCCTTAGATTCCTCTTGCGCATCAAGAAGGTGAAGGACTCCAGTATGTTCGCAGAAAGAGACTACGAAGATATACTTGCTGCTGCGACACCAAATGCGTAGTACTCCATCCCTCGCGAATAACCTACTTAGGGATCGTGGGGATAGTAGCTGGTGAGAATGCTCTAGGCTCTCTTCATAATCTCTCGCAGTTCGGAGTTCTTGAACTCTAAGTGGCCACATCTTTCTTCTAGTTTAGTTAGACTCTCTGCGATCTGGTTATCATAGGTTTTGTTACTGATCCTGGATATCCTGAGGCTTTCTGCAGCCAAGTCGATGTCTTTAGAAAGACTGCCCCATAAACGGGCCCTGGTTTCAGGAGGAAGACCCCTGCCTACAGTATTGACAACATCAGTATCGAGAAAAAGAGAGGGTTTCTTGAGGTATTCTTCCCAGTCCTGGTAGTTAAGAACTTTGTGTTCGTGGTTCTGCGTAGCCATAATATCCCCGCCAATGGTAGAACACTCGAAAAAGCTTTCTTTTTAATTTTCTTCAAGGTCATGATCATACTAGATGACCTCAAACCCTCCCGAACTATCCCGATAGTTAGTTGGCTGAAGGTTCAAGGGTTACTATGTAAACACTTTGTAGATTGCTTTGTCACAAATGATGTAGTTATCGGAGCACTCATTGCTTTCATCATCGATTATGCAATAGGGCTTCTGCTAGACTTCAGCTTTTTGCATCCTTCCTGATACTATTTTGAGGTTTCTTATTAACTAAATAATATTGATATAGTATAGTACGGATCAGGTCTATAACCTGTACATTCACAATCATACTTAGCTTTAGACAAACGCTGCCTAACACTCCCAGGAATATTTGTAGTCATGAAGTCTGTCGTCTTGGCAATAACAATACTCTTACATCTTACAGTCACAACCTCTTTGTACTCTCATAAGCACTCTCCCATCATCGACCAGGCAGTACAGGCCTATAAGCGCCTCAAAGCCAAAATGGATGTCAACCCTCTATTCTACTATTAAGCAGAATCCTACTCCAAAGGGGTGTGTACTTCCAAGATGGGCCCCAGGTGTGGCATAGTGCATCCTACCTACAAATTCGCAACGTAGCTCCCGCCTTTGGATGCATAGACGTAAAGGAGACGACTAGTTCTGAAATCCTATAGTGGGATACAAGCCCCTTATCTTTTGACTCTGACAAAAGAGAACTCCGATATGATATTCCTGCCTACCGAAGACATGAAAATCTATGACGTAGCGATTGCTGAGGCTTTGGGATTCAGTGAACCTCCCACGCCTATCTCAGTCGAATGAGCAGACTCTGAGTTTTCTTTAAATTTAAGGAATTTGAAGAGTCAGACACGTAGTGGACGCGTGAAGAGAAACAACGATGTTCTGGTCGTTTTAGACTTTCTGTGTGCCCCTTATGTTTGTAGATAGAGTCACTTGGATAAAGCTTTATTATTTTTACTAATTTACAATTTGATAAAACTAAGCTTGTGCGCAAAGGGCACTCGAGTGTCGGAAATACTCGCCTGCCATACTCCCCTATTCACATAAATAATTCTCTCAATAATATTATATCCAGCATATCACCACACCCCCATGACTCAGTACCAAGCCACCGAAGACCAGGAAAAGCTCCTCGAAGACGCCAAGAAGTGCATCAAAGAACATGCCTACTTCATGAACAAAGTACCAGTCTCCGATCGATTACCCTGCTTAGGAACTCGAAAATGCCAATCTCCGAGGCGCACTCAAACACTCTGCTGGCCTCCTCAACGAACTCAAAATCAGCACCCTCACACCCAGAAACTATTACATCCTCTTCATGGCTGCCTTCGACGAAATGCGAGAACTTGAAAAGTACTTCAAAGAGGAGTTCAGGAGGGGCAGGAAGATGGTTGATCTCTACGCTGCCGTCCAGCACGCACCCGCATTGCTTCCCAGACTGTACCTGCTCATCACCGTCGGAAGCGTATACATACAGTCCCATGAAGAAGGTTCGGATCGCATCCTAGAAGATCTCATCGAAATGCTCAGGGTAATTTCCCAATACATCACAGCTCGTATTTCTCCTATAGGCAGTGCAAAACCCACTCAGAGGTCTCTTTTTAAGATATTACTTCCTGAAGATGTGCAAAGACAGACTTCCTGATACCGGCAGTGAGTACGAGTCTGAAGGACGAGGAATCGACCAGGCTATTGAAATCATCTACACCAACCTGCGTGAGTCTGTTTATCTTTGGTGCAGACTCAATACCGGAAAGGACAAAACCCGCAAAGAGAAGGACCGTATGGACTTGAAGGTGCTCATAGGTGAAGGACTTCACAGAATATCCAGTTTGGAAGGAGTCAACTTGGCAATCTACAAAACTAGCGTATTCCCCAAATTACTCGAGCTCCTTCGAACCTCAAAGGATGCTCTGTCTCAGCAGTATCTCTTGGACTGCATGATCCAGGGTTTCCCCGAAGAGTTCCACATCCACACACTGTCAGAACTGCTGAATCTCTGTGCTGTCGATTTGGAGAAACAGGTTGATGTCAAACTGATTTTCATCAGTTTGATGGACAGGCTGAGCGATTACGCAAGTTCTTCCAACGAGCTCCTAGTCTCTGACTAAATCAACCTCTACAAACTGTTCAAAAAGAACATCGACGAGCTAATCCTCAACAGCGACTCCTTCGAGTTCAAGAACGTTCTGAGATTACAGTCTGCTTTTTTGAAGTTTACCCTGAAGTGCTATCCTACTGAAGCGACTTACGTCAACTAGATACTCAAATCCGCAGTCACTATCTGTGCTAAGAATGATACCAAAGATATTGATGAAGAGTGTCAGGTGGAAATCGTCAAGTTCCTCACTCTTCCTCTCGAGACTCTGTCTGTGGCTATCCTTTCCATGGACGAATATCCCAACTTAATGAGATATCTCAAGTTCAGCAAGCGCAGATAAGTAGCCAACCAGATTGTGAAGGTTGTCAACAAAATCAATTTGCAGTTGGTCGAGGAGACCTTGGTCGGCCAGCTACTCCACTTCATCGAACCCCTGCTTAAGTCTGGAAACGATTACGAAAACATCAGCGATCTGATGTTTAAAGACGAGCAGAGCCACGTCTCGAGACTCACTTTCCAGATCAACTCTGAGGACCCTGCCATCGTGTGGGGAGTGCTGAAACAGTTCATCGAGAAATTCAAGGAGGGAGGTGCCTTGAGATTTAAATACACCTATCCTTCTGCGATATTCAGACTGTTTTCCCTGGCCCAGCAAATCCACCAGCAAAACCCAGATGCCGAACCCAAACATTTCAAGAAAATCTTCGAGCTTGTCAGGAGCATGATCAAGGAACTCAGCGAGAACCAACAAGGCATCCTTGCCTTCAAACTGTATCTGCAATTCATCAGTGTCATCGACAAACACGACAAGATCAAGTTCTATGACGAATTCACCTATGTAACACATCCCAATAATAACCCCATCTCCGATCTTATGTTATTTTTAGGAAACTGCAACCGATTGTCTGCTGCTTTATGAATCCGAAGCCAATGACACTGAGTCTAAGCTTCGGTTCCTTAAATTGATCATTGGCACCTTCCAGAGCATCGAGTGCCTGTCCCCCGAGAACTACGATACCCTCATTACAAACGTAGCATCGTATAGCAGTAAAATCCTGAAGAAGAACGAGCAGTGCGAGATCTTACTCGAGTGCACCCACTTGTTCCATAGCAGACTCACCGTAAACCCCTAATTTTACTAATCCGTTTATAAAATCTGATGACTGCCCTGTAGAATGATCAACAAAAGGTATTCGAAATCCTAAGAAAGTGCGCTAAACTCGCCAATACTTGCGTGGGTCAGAATGCCAGGTTCCTGTACTTGTTCATGGGAATCATCAATAAATACGCCTACTTCTGCCATCAGTACGGCATCACGAATAGCGAGGAACTCCAGACCATCCTGGGAGTGTATAACGACAAATACCCGGAGTTCGCCAAAGAAGCAGACATCGCCAAATACGTTGCCTACTGGAACCGAACTAAAGAGTACCTGGAAGCGAGTGTGGCAGAGGGCAGACTCGAACTGGCTATGTGAGTGCGTAGAGTGCTGTTTATTATAATTGCGAGAGACGTGTAGTAATGGTTATAAAGTAAAAGTAGTTTCCTTTGCTGTGGTGTTATAACTGTAGATTTATAGACACAGTAATGCATGTGTAACAAAGTACTTGTGACAACAGAGTACATATAAAATTAAGGGTAATCATCAGTATTTACGCTTCGAAAAAGATAGTCCTTTTTTGAGGCTTTCATTTTCAGTCTTTAGATTCTCAATTTTCGCCTGCATCCTCTGCCAATGCTAGTTGTTGCTTCGGTCCCGCACCGGTACGTCCTAGTCTTCTACGACCCCGCTCCTTCGCACTCTCGGCTCGATGCTCCCTGCTTCCCGTCGGATTCCTGGGGATCCCGAAGAATACAGCTGTTACCTGCGCATCGCTGCCTCCAGCCTTACACGCAATGCAGCAGCGTCCTCCTCCTTGGAAACAATAAGCCTATTGAGTGCGTCTATCTGCTGGTAGGTATTCATGAGCTGTACCTGCAACTGACTTTTGATCTTTGATATCTAATCAAAGGTTTCACGCTAGGCTGCCCTTTCCCTCCTCATCTTTTCAACTTCGGCTAGCATTTCTGTGCGTTTTTTCTCTAGCCTAGCATTGGTATCCATGAGTGTGTTATTTTCTTTGAGTGCGGTCGAGTACTCCATTTTCAGAGACAGCAACTACGACTTCAAGCCTGCGACCTTCCCACACTCGATGGTCGATTTTTCTAGATCGTACTGCAGACTGGCGATGGCTTCCTTGAGGTTTTCATTATGCTGCTAGAGATCAGCGATTATTCTTTATTGGGATGCTACGGCCTCCTTCAATTGAGAGTTGTCATTCTAGAGTCCCTTCATTTCTGCTAGAATATACTTGTTGTCCTCCATTTTGGCCTTGATATAGTGTAGTTCGTCCTCAGTGCGCCTGAGAGTATCCTGAACCTCGCGGTGCTGGGTGGTTTCTTGCTCTAGCTCTTCCAACTCCTTCATCATGCTCTCCATTTTACGATTGAACTCGAGGATGAGGGTGCTTTTATGCGTGAGTTAGTTGTGTAGTTTTTTATTATCCGCCTTTAGTCTATCTTGTTCCTGCGTGTTTTTGATTTCGTTCTCGCTCATGGCCGAGAACAGCTGGGACTGTTCCATGAAGATCTGGGAGTTCCGCTCCTCGAATATCTTCTTCTAAGACATCACCAATAGGTTCATCTATTCTATTTTATCGTTGAGTGCCTAGATTTCCTCTACATACTGTTTCTGGGCTATTTCGTGATCCCTCCTCAGGAGATCCATTGTCTACTCGCCATTCGCGATTCTTACTGATAACTAGTTCTTTTACTTCTGCCATTGTTGCTCGTTTTCCTGGTGCTCACTCTATAGTTTTTGTAGCTGTTTCGACTCCTATTCAGTTAGTTACTGGATTTCTCTCAGCTGCGACTGGATCACTTATTATCTTTCGTGTGCTAGTCTCCTCAGCTTTTCTGCCTCTTCGGCCTTATTCTGCATGTGGCTCTATACTATCAGCAACTCGGTCTTCGACTCTGCCACCTGCCGCCTTAGCTTTTAAATTTGTGCGTTTAGGTTCTAAACATGGTCGCGCAGTGCTTCTACTTCGATCTTTAGCCTCTGTTCATCCAAATACTTGTCCTTGTCCTCTTCCTCCCGGGTTTCTTTGGCTGAACTCAACAGGAGATCGTTGAGCTGGGTTTGTAGATGGTTGATTTCGTCATTCTTCTTTGCGAGACTGACTTCGTAGGACCGGATGATGTCTGCCTGCTTTCCGAAGTTTGCCTCCAATTCTCGGTACTTCTCCAGTTCTTTTTCGATGGCCTGGAAGTGCTGGAGTTCCTGATTGCGGGTGTTCTGTTCTTTCCTTCGGTTGTTTTCGATTTCGAACATAGTTGCTTCCAGAGTTTCTTATTTGTGTCTGAGCAGTTTTTCAACTCTAAGTCTCTGATCGCGTTCCTTGTCGAGTTGTAACTGCAGATTTAGTATTTGTGGGTTTGTGGTCCAGTGGCCGTCGTGCTGGCTTTTGATGCCGTTCTCGGAGGGTATTGCTTAGTCGATTGCGACGCTGCTCTGGGGGTTGGCCGTCGAACAACTGTCGGGACTGCTGCCTGGAGAGACTAGTTTTTTGTTCTGGTAGAGTTGCGAAGGAGCCAGTTCTGCATACTTTGCCAGCTAGATTTTCAGTGCTTTGTTTTCGAGACTCAGTTCATGAATTTTCTTATCCGCTTATTGGAAACTGAGTGCCTGGGTTTTGAGCTGTTCCCGCATCTCGTTAACCTCCAGGGTGTATGCGTCGATACGGGTATAGCAAGCCTTGACTTCGGCATTGAGGGCGTCATTGAGCTGGGAAGTGGACTCGGCGTAGTCTTTGTACTGTTTGAGGCGTGCCTCGAGATCGGGTGCTCGGGAGCCGTTCTTACAGCTTTGGGGTTATGAAGGGGTATCGCTGCGAAAGTACATAGTATTTAAAGGAGTAGTGGATGTGAGATGGAGTTATCGTGTGTTTTTGCTATTATTAATATAAAAGGGAGGGTGGGATGAAGACTAGTCTTAGTTGGGGAAACTGGGTTATTTTGGGAGTGAAGAGGGTTCTTGTTGATTTTTGGGAGTTATGGTTTTGGGAGTAGAATATCCGTTGGGTCGAGGGTCGGGTCTGTGGTCGATACTAGAACTATAATTGGGCTGGATGTTGGCTCTGCGGGATCGATTATATTCTGCTATTGTTCGGTGGTCAGTGTTTAGTTAATCCCGAAATACGTGTTTTCTTTAGACACACCAGCCCGAATACCAATTCGAATCTTTCCCACGCACTATCCATAATGTTCGCTTTTTTTTATTTGTTGTTCCACCCTATTAAAACTGCAACCTCCTCACAAATATCCCAATTACCCTCAATACACCCTTCTGCACAAACACCCCTCCATAAATCCACTCCATCATTTCCCGTTCTTCACCTATGCTGGGGGCTATAGTATCTTTCTTATTAGCGCGTCTCGCAGCTTCGTCTGCAGCTCTCCTGTGTTCATTACCTGCTCCTCTTACTTCCTACTGCTCTTGAATAGCGGTGGCTTTAAAGCAGACTGTGCTAACACTAATCGTTGCTCGATCTCTAAACCCATCATACTAAAATGTATGGCTGTTGTACCCATGTATTACTTTGTATAATGCTTTCCCTCATGGATTCAGATACGACCGCGTACCCATATGTCTCCCCGTCTTCCTTCGGGTTCCTTTTGCTCTTGATGCGGGTCAGATAGTTTTTGATGTAGTTGGTCAGGTTCGCGAGTTTAGTCTCTTTGTCCTCCCTGACTCGAATACTGGATTCGCTTTTGCTAGCAGATAACAAATTAGTCGCTGTAACAATAGTCCTGTCTTTCTTGAAGCTCCGGTCGCTGGCCAGTGTCGGACTTTTCATTGATCTCCTGTTATACCGTGCATTGAGGCTGGTTTAACTGATGATTCGGTCCCTCTGGGTACTGGCATCAAGCAACATGAGCTACTAGGAATCCTGCTCATCCTCCTCGTTATCACTGAGTAGCTGCTCGTCCTCAACTTCTTCCTGGGATTTATAGTCTTTAGGCTCATTTTTAATTTCATAGTTCGATTCGTTTTCATCGATGGTGTAGTTTTGAAGGACAGGGCAAAAAGACGTAGTCGAGTGGTTGTGAGCCACGATACTGCTCAGAGGGACGCAGTCCAGATTACGCTTGAGTTATTAAAGCTAACGCTCGATTGCTCGCTGGCCGTCCATTGTTTTTTTGATCAGCTGATGGGTCACCATGGTAAGGGTTGAAGAGGAGGTGTTACGTCAAAGAGAGGAGTCATTTCAGGTGGAGAAGGTCGCGGAGAGTCGATTGTAGAGATGCCTTAGATTTTGCATGAGAGGACAGACCTTTGTGATAAGCAATGGGAATTGGAAGCTAGAAGAGTGGGACTAGGTCTACATCTTCTCTATGGGTATACTCCTTAAAGGCGAGAAGATGAAGTATGGGATGGAAGATAGGTACATTTAGGAGCCTGAGTTGGAGGCGGGAGATCCTGTTTTCGATTTCTACGCTGAGACAATCCAGTTTGAGGAGCGAACGGTCGCTGGGCATTTAAGATGTGAATCGGTATGGATTTTGCATGATGTGCGAAAATATTTGGAGGCAGCCCTTTTTTGGAAGTGTTAGGCAAAATAATTAATTCAATAAAGAAAGCAGATGCATCGGCGCATATCCATGCACTCTTCGCGTGTGTGTTTATAAAGACTAGATAGTCGTTTTGAGGGCTGGCAACCCTAAAATCTCCTCCCTATCGACTACTCTGCCCTGCTCGTCGACAGGATGCCATGTAGGATTTTCGGAGAATCTTTCTAAATGACCCAGTATCCTTTTGATAATAGTCTCTTCGCCCAGACCAAGCCGACTCATTCTCGAGCTATAAAGTAGTCTGTTTCTATAATACTGTGTAGTTGTGGACAGAGAGTCTCCATAAGCCTGAATGGTGTTTGGACAAACACCCTGAATAAGTTGACATTCAGGTTTTAAGTCTCATAGAAAATGGCAATCAAGTTACTGGCCTACAAAGGGTAAATGTTGGCATAAGGCTTAATTTCCAAATTAATTTTGAGAATCGACAGAAAAACATGCCCCGTTATTAACTCTTTCCATGATTACCTTTCAACTTTATGGATTGGCAATTCAAAATGATATAAGAATGCTATGTGTCCCGAGGGATAGCCAGAACTGGTCTAGAAAGGGGTGGAGCTAATGGACTAGCAAATGATAACGACCTCTAGGGAAGAAGTAATTATGAAAGGTATAAACTTGGATGGGAAGATGCACACCGTTCTATAAAAAGGATCACCCCTTTAAGAGCTGCCCGAAAATCAACCAATTTGCATTGACGCCTCACGAGATATTCTTTTTAATTATCAGTCCTCCACTTTTTATTACCACTAATAGATTCTACCATCCTCTGCCACCCAGTTGTTATTACGCTCCCTTATCTTTTATCTTTGATACTCCTCCGAACAGTTCTCAACAGTTCTACCCTGTCTATAGCAACTCGTACTGCAGAGCCATCATCTCTCGATGCTCTTCTAAGTTCCGCTGTTTGTCGTAGTCCAGTTTGAATACCACTACAGTTCCAGGTTTGATGTTCGCCGGAAACAAGTGCACCGGTAGGCTCAACACCTTATAATTTGAATTCAGCAGGGTGAGGTGCGCTTCCTGCCGCCCCACCACGAAGTATGTTTCCTCGTGTAGGGCTTTCCTCCTGCGGAGTGGCGATGTGTGGCGGATATCGTTTCTGAAGGGCTGATGTTGCGCATCTACGACAGACGAACTGTTGGTGGCGATAGAACTGGTGTTGTTCTTATGGGTCTTGCCGAGGTCGTCGTCAGGGGTGGAATTTCCGGGCCTGGGGATGTGTACGCTGAGGCTCATCAGCTTGCAGTCAAGAGCATTATCATCAGTATACTCATCCATAAACGAAAGGGTGCGTGTGTTTTTGTAGATTAATATTCATTGCAGGGAGGTATTTGTGCTGGTAGCTCATTAATAGAGTGCTTTTTTAGTAAACAGTAAGTTGCAGAATCAGTGCTGCCGTTTCTGCGGGCGTCTGCGTCAGCAATCCCATTTTATCCATGGGAGATCGTAAAAAATAAGCACAGTCTTTGGAGTCCAAAGTAGATAAACAGTTCCAGTCGAATGGATACTGGGAAAATAGCATATCAGTTTCCTCAGGGCCTTACGCGTGAGACGTTCGCACGCAGGGCACTCACCGCTTTGAAATACTCTTTGCAGCTGTGCCTGTCGTCCACGTCGCCTTCGAATTACTCCTCCTCCTCGCTGATCATGCGTCCCTCGATCAGCGAGTACTTGATCTTGTCTATAAACACAATTGAGGCCCTAGAAATTTGAGAAATATCCATCGACTTGCCTAGCCTCCCAGTGGTTTTGTACTTCATATCATAAGAATAAGAAGAGTTTTCGTCCAGTCCTGGATTGGGTGTTCTCAGAGATTTCTTAACCTTCATGTGGTACCAGACGGGATTGGTCATTTTTCGGTACTGCGAATCCAACAAAGATTTCTCGCTGTTGGATGACCCGTGCCTGCAGTGTTCTTTGCGCAGTTTTGCAAGCTGCTGCACGTACCTTTCCATGAGGGAACGAACATGGTAGGGATCGTCATAGTGCATAAAGATTTCTGTGTAGGTGTCGCTCGAAAACGATATGTTGGCCTTGACGGTATTCTTGCTATCGACTAAAGCCTGTGAGTTCTTTCTGCTGTGTCTAGCGTTGTTTACGATTGCCGCGATCTTTGTGGGAGTCATCTCGCTATGCACTATGAGAGCGAACTAGATGATGTTTTGGACGTTGAGACACCTTTCTAACCATCGACGGTCTTTGAAACGCTGGAATAGTTCCACGTATTAGGCCTCGTCTTCATTCATCTTCTCGAACTCGTATCTCAGCTCATTGATGATACCGAGGGCGAAATAGACCAGTCCCAGCCCAGAAGTGACCAAAATCAGGTCGAAGACATGTTTCGAGAAGTCGATAGGAAAGGTATAGAGATAGAAGGACATGAACCACTGCAGTACCCACATTTACTTAGGGATCTGGCTGATTTTATTGCTCAGTTTGCTGCCGAATTTCTCAAGTACAAGCTGGCTGAAGATATCGTAGTACAGCTCAGCCAGGGGAAAGCCGTCATCGAATAATCCGAGTATTAAGTAGCGTTAGTTCAAAGCCAAGTGGGCCACCATCCAGAATACCTCCTAGGCTTCGTATCGGCAGAGCAGAAGGAACCCTACCAGGAAATTCATGCCCTGGGTGTACCCGATTTTGGGAAAGTAGATTGCTAGGTTTTTTAGAGTCTTCGTAAATCGAATAGTAAAGTGTTAGTTTGTTGCTATCTAGACGTTGGGAAACGTACGTTTCACGTCCTTTTCGATCTGCTTGAATGAGTCATGGCTATATTTTTCTTATCTCCCAAACATCGATGGGTCGTACTCGTCAACGCCTGCAGTACACAGCGCCAGAACCTTCCAGCGAATCCGAAGCGCCATGTCGGTTTATAGGAAACAGAGCTCATGGCTTTTCGTTCGAAAAGTAGGGCTAGAATTGAAGGAGTGCGTCTCGACCTTTAGATGAGCTTATTGAAGGGTTTGTGCGGATATGAGCTTGCAGGGACGACAGGAGGCGAGCATCTGAAGTAGATAGGGTTTGAGAATAACTGGTGGGAGACTGAGACGCATGAAGGTGGTGATTTACTTTTGAGGGAAATAGCTGAAGGAGCGTTTTTTGACTTAGAAACAGGATGATCCATTGCAGCCCATTGTAGGGTGAAGGTTGTTATAGTAGATGGGCGCAGAGTTATGCGGTAGGGTTGGGGTTTATTAGAGATGCCTTAACGCAACAGTGAAGACGATGCCAGAATAATATATAGACAGTTTATAATGTAATAATTCATTCATCGGGGAATAAGCAGGGCTCATTCTAAGTGATCAGGATACTTCTGCTGTCTGAGGCAATATTCTATTTATTGTCGCAATGCTACTAAGAAAATCATGTATATATTTACTATTTTTCAAACCGTCCACACCTAATCAGGAAATGGAATCCCCACACAATAGATAAGTATCGATGCTATCATCACATGTTCTACTTTCGGCTGGCCCCACCTCGCAGACCACTCCCATTCATAGAACTATAGTCCCCCACTAGATTCTACTTATCCCGAACTAGCGTAGATTTCACCTTCTTCAGACCCGCAATATCTTTTGGAGCCTTGCTCTTCATATCCTGAGCTTGGTTAATTGAGGTTTTCTTGCTCATCAGGTTGTGCTCGTTTCGAATCTCCTCCAAAGGCACGAAATTGCAAATGGACTTCGCCTCTTCCACTTCCATCGCAGATGATTGGAAACTCTCTTATGCCTGAGACAAGAAACTATGAGCTAAAGCCTAACTAGCACTGATGCGTGTAATCGGGTTGCAATCAAGCATCCTAGTCATCAGATTGTGGGCTTCTGGAGTGAGTTTTTATCTGTACTCTTCGGTGTCCAAGTTGAAGTTGCATGTTCGGTTCTGGGCCAGTACATCAGCATAAGTACGGCCTGGGAACACAGACTTGCCCATCAGCAAGATATGTAGGATCAGACCTGCCGAGAAGATGTCACAGACAGGGTCAGACTTAGTCTTCATGTCCTTAATGTTGATGATTTCTGGGGCCACGTATCCAGGGGTACCACACCTCACAAAGAGGTACTAGGGTTCGTCAGCCCAGGTGGCGAGTCCAAAGTCGGCGATAACAATGTCTAGGCCAGTCGGACTGCGAAGCATGATGTTTTCGGGCTTCAGGTCTCGGTGCATGATCCTCATAGAGTGGAGTTGTTCAAGTCCTTTTAGAAGACCAGCCATAACTTTTCTCGTTTCATCGATAGTAAACTTGTGTTTGGACTGAATTTTAGAATAGAGTTGTCCACCTTCAAGCAGCTCGATGGTCACGTAGATCGAGTTGTCAGATTCGAAGACTCCGTACATTTTGAGTACGTTCGGGTGGTCCACTTTCCTCAAAAGCTTGATTTAGTTCATCAAAGACTCCTTGCCTTTGTCCTGAGAGAAGGTGGCTTATTTGGAGAAAGCTTTCACTGCCACCATCCTTTTGTCTTCCAGTCTTTCAGCCAAATAGACCGAGGCGAAGTTTCCTTTGCCGATTTTTTTCAGTGGTTTGAAAAGGACGTGGAAGCCTCTTTGATTGCTGAGTCTAGAGAGCGCATCTCTCCAGTAATTGATGACGTTAGGGCTGGAGTGGTATAAACAGATGGGGTTCCTGCCCTCTTTCTCAAGTCTAATGCCGTAAGGTGTGCCGGGGGTTCTAATATCCTATGACCAATTTTATACATTTGGCTCAAATAGATTGACCATATTGATGGTCGGGAGGATGGGATTAAAAAAGGGGAAGTTACGGGCCACTACAGGCGTAGGATTTCAAAACGAGTGTCGAAAGTGAGTTCCGCAACGCCGCTAATTTAGGATTTGTAGTGGTCCTGAGAGTCGGTGTGAAAAGGAGGAATCTTACTTTGTAGCAGATGATCATGTTGCCCGCCAGGACGATAAGGCGTAGGACGTCCTGTTCGTGGGAAGGGTTGAGGGAGAAGACGTTGATGAGAGCAACTTCGCCTGCTTGGGCGACCTGTTGGGAGATAGAGTTGTGGGAGGGTGTGAAGAAAGATAGGGTAGAAGATGTCATATAGTTCTTCGATTTGGGAAAATTTAGAATAAAACGGAATGAAGAAAAATGTCTGAAGGAAGGTGGGTTTATATAATAAAAGGGAGAGAGGGACAATAATAAGTGTGGGCCGATCAAAAACGCATCAACCTCAGGTCAATTCCCAAAGCAGTCCGCCTCTATGACTAATTTATATAATCAATTAAGTGTTGTCTGTTTTGTTGTTTTTCTACGCTAATCAGTTGTTTTCATTATAAAACCAGTGCCTCTCTCTCCTTCTGTTTTCAGATATACTAGTCAAATCATATTTTAGACTACACACTCTATACGCACTCCATTCCTTCCCTTCTCCCTCTTTTTACTTCCACTAATTAAACTACTTACCCTCTTTCCCTATGAAGTATATTTTCCGGTCAGCTCTTGTCACTGGCCACACCTCCAACCGAGAGGCTATCACCACCCAGGACCTCCAGGAAGCACTCGCTGCCATCAAGTACAAGTGTCCTAATCTCCAAGAAATACTGCAAATATGGGACACCTTCATCTCCGACTACTTGGTCAACTGCCAGACTCCTCGCAAAGAAGACGCAGTAACTTCGCTGATACGCAATAACTTCAAAGCGCCCCAGCCTCCAACCGAGCAGTAACTCAAGGAAATCTACGCAGTATGGGAAAGTGAATACTAAAACGTGGTCTCGTACAAATTGCTAAAATCGGTGGCAAGCAACCATCTATCCAGACTGGAGTGGTCAGTCAACAACAAGTTCTGTTCGAAGCACGCGCAGAACATCAACGAAGTGACTGCGATTTTGAATATGACGCTAGTCAACAATCGCAAGGACAAATAAAAAGCCATTCTGACCTTTGAGATGGGGAAGGACAAAGCCCAGGAATTCATAAATACGCTTCAATAAATCGAGGGGGCTATTGACGAGCTCGTGATCGGGTGATGCGGTTTGGCTGTCAAAACATAAAATCTGTCTCTCGTCATTTTTGTATCTACAGCTTATAATTTAAAGAAAGGAGAACCATGATCAACCTCAGTCTACCACTCCGCTACCTACGCAGAAACCAGTTCAATCTCGTATTGCAGGCAACTTACTTGATTTCGAAGAGACTCTCAGTTCCCACGCTGCCTGTGCCAGTCCTGAGTTCAGAAAAACCCAGGCGACGCAGTACCATGGACACTAAATTCTAACAACAGGAGATCTAGCACTTCGATTCCAACTACTCCACTGTGAAGAAGGTGGATCACATCAACCTCAAAAGAGGGATACTGGTGGAGACGACCTCTTATAATGATATTGATAAGATTCTGGAGAGCAAAATCCAGGACGATCCTGCATAACTGATGCGCTTCGTACAAGTGCGTGGCAAAAAGATAAGACTAGCCGAGATCTGGTACCTTGTCAAAAAGCTAGTGCATAGTGAGAACAAACAAAAGTATCTGGAAGCAGTCGATGAGAGGGTCCTTGATTTAGTGAGCGATTTCTTGGATAGCAACGATAAAATCAGCAACGTGATGGCTGGCAGTATTCTCAAAGTCTGCACCACCTTCAGACTGAATGATAAGACCACAGAAAAAATGCTGATCCTCTATCTGCAATATCTCAAAAAACAGACTGAAGTGGGCATAGATGTTGACACTTTACTCTGTTGTCCTCCCCACATGCTGATGCCCCATCGACTGGCCCTCATGCAACTATTCAAAAGAAATCTTATCTACATGATGTAGTCATTTGTGGCGATCACGAAGCCTCTCGCGGAGCTAACAGAAAGTGAGGAGTCTCTCAGCAATCTTCTGGACAATCAATCCGTTCGAAACTATGATCAATACTTTCATGATCGGTACGAAGACATGACTTTCGAGGACAAAACCAGAATTCTCGAGTCATTCTGTCTACTGGGAAAGAGGGGATTCTTTGTGCAGGACGTCGAGGAGGAACTCAAGAAAGTATGGGTCGAGAACCTCCCTTTCGCTCAGGTTCTTGCAATAGTGATCAATCTCAGCACAATGCGAGTCCTAGATGAGGAGACCTATATGCGCATCGAGAACAGGGCTGTCGGCGAACTGCTGCAAGGTGCATTGCTAGTGCCACAGATAATTGTCCTGATCCAGGTAGCACACCTCAGCAACTATGGCTCTCTCGAGTTCTGGACCCTTCTGCGCAACCAGAAAATTAAGTATCGATACAATGAGTGCTTTGCGATCCTTGGTGGCTACGAGCGCAATCTCTCCATGGACCACTCTTTGTTTCTGGACATGGTCTCAAAGGACCCCAACCATTTGTCTTTTTCTGCGAGTCTAAACCAGGACCAGTTCTTGAAAATGTGTCTAGTCTACTTCAGCAACCTCCAGAAGGTAGAACCCGCCACCCTTAGGGCTTCAATCAGTGCCAAACTTTCAGAAAGGCTGCAACAGCTGTACAAAGAAAGACCATTCAAGATATTCGTGATGCTGATGCTGTGGCTGGTAGAACCGAATCCACAGAAGAAAGCAGAGTGGTTCAAGCTGCTGTACACAGACTAACAGGAGAAAATGCTATTGGGATTCGGATTCGCAGAGGTGCTAGAAGTGGCTGTAATGAGTGACTAACTGAAGAAGGATCGTGAAGGGTACATTGAGATTCTAGCAGATAAATATGAGTACTTCAATAGCCACCGGCAAAGGGCGGTGCTGTAAGAATACATGCGGCGCAAAATATCGTTTTTCGAGAAGAAATAGCTGTGGAGGAGGAACCAAGACTGACATCTGTTCGTGCATACTTCTCTCTATACTTATAGACTGCCTAATATAACCAATAATAGCTGTCATTTGTATTTAAGAAAAGGGTAGTCGGTCGGGCTCTGAGATCTTTGAAGTTCGGTTTAAAAAACATAACTTTATAAATTCCTTGAGAAAATATTAATGGCTGACCAGAACGACAAGCCCTACAAGTCTGCAGACGAGTACAGCAAGAACATCAAGATCCTCAAGTACTACCTAGAGGAGCAGATCAAGCTCAACCAGGAACTCAAGTACAAACTCAAAAAGGCAGACAAAAACAAAAAAGCAGAAGCTAAAAACAATAAGAGTAACATCGCACATCTCAAACCCATACTCTATTAACTCTGCAGATTTCGAAACTGGAGTCAAAACCTACAAGACAGATGATGTCGCCAAGAAAATGTTCGGTGGGTTCAAGACTCTCGGCATTCCTCTCAGCGGGCTTTTCAGAATGGCAGACGCAGAATACAAAGGCGCTGTGTCCAATGAGACCTTTATTAGCACAATCCGCAAGTTCAAATTAGACCTGACGGAACAGGAAGTGTTGCAAGTAGTCTTTTCGATGGACACTTCCCTGAGCAACAGTATAGAAGAAGACGAGTTCTAGCAATTCATAACAACCTATGGTGTCGGGGAGAGCAGCGATAGAACTTTCAGACTGGAAGCACAGACTATGGAGAAGTTCACCGAGTTTCTGAAGAGTAATAGGAGCGACCCTGACTCTGTATTCAAAGAGATCGACAAAGATTCAAGCGGGAGCATCGATGCCGCGGAACTGAGGCTATTCCTGAAACAGCACAACGGGAAGTTCAACGAGAACGAGATATTCCTGATTCTAAACAATATGGACCCTTCTAAGACGGGGTCTATCAGCTAAAAAGTGTTCAAAGGAATGCTCAAAACAGCATTCAAGAAGACAGAAGTTGAGAAGAAGAATGATGAGTTTGAAAGGGAAATGAAGAAGCTGGTCTCCAAGCTCAAATAGCAGAAGTTGAACCCACTGCATGTCTTTGATGAAGCCGATGAGGATGGCTACGAGGGGGTCAGTGCAGATGAACTGGACAGGGCATTCCGGAAACTGTTCCCCAAAGAGAGTCAAATGCAGATCAAGAAGTGGGTGAACCATATCAATATTAACCAGGATAGCACGATCGAGAAGGAATAGTTCCTAAACGCAGTGGTGAGCATGTATAGCAAAGAGGAGAGAGCATAGTTTGAGAAGCAACTGACCAAACTATCACAATAGTCCAAGCTGGTTAAGGCAACCGACAAAATTATCAAGCAGTTTGCCGATAAAATCGAAGATTCAGGCAAGACGAAGAAGGAGTTTTTCCAAGGTATTGACAAGAACGGGGATGGTGAGATTAGCATCGATGAACTTAAAATGGGACTGACCAAGGTTGGACTGCATACAGCGATGATCAACAACATCGTTGGCCACTTCGACAAAGACGGTAGCAAAAGCATTAGTTTGAAGGAGTTCTGTGCAGTCTTGGGAGAAGATATACCCATGAGTGAGGTCGAGTTGCCAGAAGTAGACAACGATGAAGATTTGAAGAAAAAAGCCAAGGCCAAGGAGTAGGAAGAAAAGAAGAAGAAAAAACCTGATGTTAAAAAGGAGACAGCAGCAAAGGTGCCTTAGAAAAGCAAAGAGAAGGAGATTAAAACAGTGAAGCCAAAAGCTAAGGAGGAAACAGCTGACAAGTCAAAGGTGGCAAAGCCTGCAGTCAAAAAGCAGGAGGTTGAAGAAAAACAGCCGAAACCATCAGAATCTAAGGACAAGAACAAATCCAAAACACCTTCTAAAGTTGAGCCTAAAAAGGATGATACTGCATCTACTAATAATAAAAACATTAAGACCACGGAAGCAGCAGACAAGTCTAAAGTCCCCAAGAAAAACGAAATCTCTGACATCAAGAAGCCTGTCAAGAAATAAGAAAAGCACGTAGAGGAACACATCGATGATGACAACCGTAGCCAAGACGAGTCCCATGTCATGTACGATGATACTCCCTCCAATCTGATTCCCGAAAGCGAGCTCAAGCAGTACTACGAGAAGATCAGCGGACTGTACCGTAAGAACAAGCCCAAGCTCCAGGGACTCTTCTTCAACTACGACAAAAAGGAAACAGGGATAATCAACGAAGCCAATTTCAAAAAGGTGATCGCGCAAATCTTAGGACTGAATGCGAGTAGCGATGCACTCATACTTGAGAGTATCTACAGGCATGCAGAGACTGACACTGCGGTTCAGTATATTTACTGGCTGGATGAGATCGAGCTGAACTATGAACCACAAGCCACAGGCGAAGAACAAGCAAAAAATGGGGGTGCTAACAACACATCCAAAACCAAGACACCAGAAACGAGGCCTAAGCAGCCTGAACCGAATACTAAAAAGTAGAAGGAACAGAAGAAACAAGAACAGCGAGAAGAGTAGCCAGAGGACAAAGGGGCTGACGAGGACAAAAATATGCAGAAGTCAGATGTGTCTGCAAACTTGTCAGAAGCAACCAAAAAGAAAAGAGGTGCTGTGGTAGATGCCTTCCAAAACTTTATCGTCGAACAGTTGAACCAGCAGGAAAACATCCCTGCAGCCATGATTGATGAGTAGGGCAAATCTACCATTCTGAAATATGTAGAGTACGATGAGAGAAAAGTCAAAGCATTTTATGAAGTGGCCAAAGAAGTCAAGGAGAGTAAAAAGAGATTTGTGGATCAGGAATTTCCCGCACAGATGAAGTCGATTGCCAGGAATATCAACGAGTTCAAGAAGGGCAAAAGCAACAACATTCAGTTCGAGTGGAAGCACATCAAGGACTTATTTTCTAACGTATCTATGATCAAAGACGATGCCAACCCTAATGATATCAAGCAGAGACAACTTGGCGACTGCTATTTCCTCAGTGCGCTCTCCAGCCTCGCAGAGTATCCTTTCCTCATTGAAAGGCTTATAGAGTATGAAGATAACTAGAATGGATTATATGGTGTATGGCTCTGTGTCGATGGAACTTGGCAGCTCATCGCAGTCGACGGTAACGTAGTGACTTCTGACGGCAAGAAAATAGCCTTCACACAGTCAGGTACTGATGGGGAGTTGTGGGTAATTATGCTGTAAAAAGCATACGCCAAAGCCTATGGGTCTTACCAGAGAATTGAAGGGGGAATTCCTGTAGAAGCTATCAGAGATCTCTCTGGCGCACCTGGCAAAGTTATAAAGCACCGGGATAAGATCCCGTAAACAGAACTATGGAATATGGTTCTGAAGGCAGACCAAGAGAAGTTTATGATCTGCGCAGGTACTGATGTCGCCCAACTACCAAACAGCAAAGCTGATGCCCATCCCGAACCGATCAGCAAAAATGGTATCGCATTAGGACACGCATATTCAGTGCTGGAGGCCAGACAGGTTGGAAATGAGAGATTGATAAAACTACGTAATCCTTGGGGTGAGGTGGAGTGGAATGGGGATTGGTCCGATAAATCGAAGAAATGGACGAAGGAGATGCGAGAACTATTAAAGTTCGAGGAGAAAGAGGATGGGGTATTCTGGATGCCTTTCAGGGACTACTTCCATGGGGATTTCAGTGTCACATGTATTAACTATATCCGGCCCACATACTTCTACATCAACAAGAATCTAAAAGCCAGCCAGGGCGAGTTCGTGATAACCTCAGACAAGTTCACCCATGGGTACTTCACAGTAACCCAGACGGATCTGAGACACAACGACAACAGAAAGGACCTAAATTATGCACGTGTGAAGATGACTGCCTATTTGATGAAGAACGGTAAAGTCCAGAAGAGAATTAAGTCAGAGGAGTTTGGCTACATCCGAGACGCATGTTTAGAAATAAGCGAGTTGAAGAACAATGGAGACGAGTTGGCGATCCATGTGATGCTCGCGGGTCAGTTCGAGTGCAATGTTAGCTACTATGGCATGGAGAAAATCTAGCTCTAGATCGACGAGAAGCCAGACATCGTTGATCAGATCATCATGAACATTGAGCCTGATAGTCCCGAAAATGTGCATAACTTTGAAGGGGCCAAGATCATGCACGACGAGATCGGCTACTACTACTACTTCTACATTGCCAACGGAAACCCGAGCAAGACACTGGAGTTCGGTGCGAAGTTCGTCAAAGAACCAGTGAACTACGAAGTGATCGGAGTGAAGAATCTGAGTAATTGGAGTGTGCAGGTGGGCCCGAAGAAGAACAAGATAGTCAAGTACAAGGTCAAAGATGCCTCGAAACCATGGGAGCTGGGCGAGTTCGGATTCAATCTCAAAGCCTACTGATTGGATTTCATCTTCGCTATTGGTGATATATAGATTTTTCTAAGCTAATGCTTAATTTCTCCTTGGGTTTAAAGATATGTGTTACGTTTAAAGTAAACAACTCAAGGATTTTCGCAACATCCCATCATATTTTAAAACTCACTTAAAATACCGAGGCTCCAGCATGACAGACAATAGCAAAGAGGCAGAACTCCACTACGGCCAGATCATCAGGATTCACGGCAACGAAGAGGGCCTCAAAAGAGGCATGATAGCAGTCAAGGGCTTCACTGATCTCGACGCCAAATACCTAGTCTTCGAACAGTTCAGAGGCATCGAGTTCTATAGACAGGGACTCTTCGAAGTGCTTCCACGCGGAGTGTTCGAAATCCATGACGAGCTTATCAAGTTCAACCAAGAGTAAGTCGCATCAACCTGACCCCTTTTCCTGTACAGTAAGAACAAGAAGAAAGTAGAGACGCAAGAAGCGAACCATAACCCGAAGACATCGGGGTCGAACCAAAACACCCAGAACAAATAATAAAAACCAGTCCAGAACAGCACCAATTCTTCTAATTAGGCTGATATGAGCCTCGAGTATAAGGCTCTACTGGCAAGAACAGAAGCCTAAAAGTCCCAATATGAGGCAGTCGTCAAAGCGTAATTCCAATTATTACAAAACCTTCGACTCCACTAAATAACATATCCAAATCTTCATATTTGATTGATCTATAGTAAACACGGGGATCCTGTACACTTCGGAGATGATGTCATTTTCAGGCATGTGGACTCGCTCGCCTATCTTTCAGGCTCTGTCAGGTGTTCTGACGGAGGACTCGGGTCTTTCAAAGTCGAGCTTTCTTAGACTTTATCAAGCATGCTAGTCTTCAAGCTACTACCTTTCCGTAGTTATTAAAAAGAAGGAGACCCAGTAAAGCTGGAAGGCCCTATCCGCATCAAGAACATCGAGAACAGATGTTATCTTTCAAGGGAAGAGATCAATGAGACTGAACAATCAGGAAACATCAGCAGGGATGCAGGATCGATGCAAATGCCGTTGGGGGGGCTTAAAGAATCAATGCTTCCATCTCATGGGAGGGATAACATGGCAGAAAGTACTTATGGCTTTAAGGGAAAACGCTTCAATATCGTGACCACATACAGCCAGAGCTAAACATGGCTGATCCATTTGCACTCCCAAGACGATGGAGCCAAGTCCAAGGAAGTTATCATGACCCACGATATTATATTTCTAACTCATACCCAAAAAGAAGGATATCTAGCCATAGGCCCGGATGGAGATCCAGTGCTGAAGGAAATGCACGAGAACGATTACACATGCTTTTCTTGCCTGTGGGAAATCTAGTTCCTGCCTATCCCTAAAATATCTCCTCCTTCCGAAGAAGACTATGGGAGAGAAGACACATATTGCTTGAGGGACCTACTTACTTCAACCACTCTTAAGCTAGATGAGTACACCTAAATCAAGATTATGAGTGCCAAAGGAAGTAGCTCCGGAAAAGGTCGGCTCTAAGACAGAGGACTCGTCAAGATTGGAGTCCTGAATAACTATAATGTAGTAAGTGAGCTTGATGTAGGAGACTATGATCATAAGCATGAAACAGAACTTATCTTTAGAAAGAGATTGCCTTATGACATCCGATAGCTGAAGTTGACTCTCAACTAAACTGAGCACGCCTTCCGGATTAACAAAGTAGATGACCAGACCAAGAGGGACGTGTTGTTTGTGCTGTCGACCTATGAAGTGCTTAGCGATTTTGCTCATTCCCTGAATGCTAAGGTGTCTAAAATTGAGGCGTAAGTCAAAAGCAAGAAGCTGGAGCTGGTGGACTTTACATTGATCCAGTTGATCGCATATGTCAAAGAGTGTGAACTCGATGAAATCGAGTCCGACATCCTGCCTAAGACTATTTACCAGATGATCCTGAAAGACTTGGATATATGCCAGATTATCTTCAAGATCCTGGACCGTATGGGCAAGAAGATCCTTGAAGAACTGTACAAGAACTACAAGAAATAAAACGAAGCCTTCAAGAAGGTGTTCAACAGGTGCTACTTCCTGATCCTACAAATCATCAAAAACAATCCTGTGACCAAGCTATACGTGTGTGAGGATTGGCTGTCAACGATCCTTGACCACGCAATCAAGATCGAAGAGTAGAACAGTCACATCACCCTCAATGAGATCCTGAACAGCAATGAGGCTGTAGTAACTAAATTCCTCAATGATTCCCTGATCACCAGGATTCTGGATATCTTTACGCTGAAGCCTCCCCATGAGAGATTCCTGAACATCTTCAGATCGTCATGCATATGCAACAATCTCCCGATCATTTCGAATCAGACCAAAGTGCTCAAGTATTACTTCAAAAAGCTAGAAGATCAGATTTGTTTCAAGTTCGTCCTCAAATACTCAGCAGGTGGATTCGAGCGATAGGGCAACCAGGCTGGCATGAAGGAGACTTTCTTCAACAAAGACGCCCCTCCGGCAAGCCAAAGAAACTATAAAGTGTTCCTTAAAAGCTGTATCAGCAAGAACCTTTATAAAGAAAGGACTCTGGACCAGTTCTATAACGAGTCGTTGGAGGTGGACTGTTCGCAAAGCTGGAACTATTTTCTGGCGTTCCTCAATCTCTTGGCTGATATATGCTGTGGGAGAAACAACGATGCCAAAGGATTCGTCGAAAACTTACTCACTTCCGAACTGAATTACTCGATTAAGGAGCAACTCGAACAGGATGAGGAGGTTAACATTAGCCAGAATGATTTGGCTAACCAGAGTTTGTTCATTCTCTGTACTCTCCTCCAGGACGAGGGTTTGACTTCCAACAAGATGGGCAGTATTGGCAAAGATGCCCTCAGAGCAGTTTTGCGCCTTATCAACTACGCCTTTATCGACACGGTTGACCAGAACCCGATCATCCGCATGAGCAGACTACGAGCCTACAATGAGATCAACTCTGAAACCGATGTGAACTGTGCTGAACGAACAAACAACAACAAGCAACTGGACACGGTCATGAACTTCCTGAAGTCTCGGGTCATCATATTCGAGTGCTTCCAACTGACAGATAACAAGTAGAAGTAGTTCCTGCAGACGGTGCTGGATCTCTTGAAGAGCACTCTTATCTCTGGGTACTGGAAGAGCTATAAAGACATGTTAGACTTGCTTGCCTCTCTTCTGACGATCCTGAAAAATCAACGCAAATAGATTATGCGAACTGAATAAGAAGAGCGCATCAAGAATAAAAAAGATGAGGACGACCCTTAGGAACAGATGCGCAAGTTCAGCCAGTTCAAGACTGAGGCGAAGAAGTTTACCCCGAGCGTACAACTTATCAGACAGTGCAAACTGCTGGCCTGCGATCTCATCGAGATTATCCTCGACTTCAGAACGGATGTGCGGGTGAGTAACCTCACTCTCATCTTCAAAAACCTCATGCGAGATCCGAACCACTATGGGACCAGTACAGTTCTACCTGAGGACATGGAGAACAGCGAGAGCGAGTCCATTATCTCTTTCGACTCAAGTGATGAACAGTCCAAACGAGCGCTAGAAAACCTGGAAAATCCAGCAATTTGGCAGCAAGAAGTCAGAGAAATCATGATGACTCAGTCATAACTGTCCAAGATCCAGCCTATTAACCTCAATCTAGCAATGATGGAACTTAGCATTTATGAGGACCCTGAGCTCATCGCGAGAAGTCTGAGGATACTCAAGAGAGTGCATGACAGGCTGACAGAAATTATCCAAGCCTTTACCGATATCGGATTGGAAGTGGGAGGTAGTACTGTTGAGTTGCTTTCGAAGGTCCGTGCGACCCGTAGGGCATTCGCGATTCTGGAAGATGAGAACTTGCTGAATGCCTCAGGAGAAGACACTTCGAATGGAGTGCTGAAGACTCTTTCTTGGATGGTACACATAACCAAACAGAGTTTTGACTTGCTAGAAATACATTCTAACCACTATGACCTGGATCAGCTCTACAAAAACCCTCATGTTGGCTTCGACATCTTTGCAGTTTATACTGAGCGCGACGAAATCCATAACCTGCACCAAAGACTAATTCAATGTTTAGACATCCACCCGGTCCTCCTGAAATACATCAGCATGTGCAAAGACAATCTCGATGACCACGGGGAGCTTGCCATCCGACTCCTTAAGTCGGTTTACTGCTTCCTCATCACCCTCACCAAACACAACCTCTCCATGAAGGCAGAGATCGCACCTTATTTGCCGAATATCAAGATGCACTTAGGACATGATGTGGGTGCCCTGTAGCTTCTTTTCGAGCTTTATTCAAACAATAAGAACAACCTGTACAACCAAATAGACATCGAGAATCTAGCCTCTACCATCAGCGAGCTCATCAACAAAAACTATATTAAGTCTTTCTATAAGTCTAAGCTGCTGAACTTCTATAGATGCCTGATCTACTACAATGAAGATGTTATCAAGGACAACCAAAGCACCATCCTTGCCAAACTGCAGGATTCCAAGAAGACTGCCATCTACTTCAAGGTCTAAGACTCTCCCTTCGCACTCAATTAAAAGAATATCGACCGAGAAGTGTCTGTCTTCGAACTAAAGTATTATGGTGGATTACTTGATCGGCCTATGACGGTCAGGAGCGTCGAGATGTCGCCTGTGCTTACATACTACTCCACCATGTTCAACGTGTTCTCGTCCCTGATCGAGGCCCATAATGAGGTCAACCGAAGCAAGTGCAAACAAGTGCACTCCTACAAGTTTCTGCTCTAGGTGCTGAAGATGAGCAAAGTGTGCTACCCTTTGAAGAGGAATGTGAGGGCGTACGTGAACAGGTTGTACTACATCGATAACGACTACGAGAACATTACCGAACACATTATCCGAAGCGAGATCCCTATGTTCATCCAGGATCTTGATGTCTACATCAACATATTTTTGCAATAACCCACCTTCCAGAAGATCCGCATCAATACTCCCATCCGGTTCCAGTACTTGGAAACCTACTACTACCTCCACCTCGAAGAGTTACTGACTTCGCTCGACTCCATCTTCCACAACGAGTACTTCCGCGACAAACTCGATGAATAGCTTGCCCGGAACTACAGCCGTGGTCACTACTACCTGCACTACTACATCATCCGTATTTTCGAGCGCCTAAGGCTCCTCAAGAACCACTACTCCTCTTACAAATTCGTCAAGAGTTTCATCAACAATGTGACGCATACTATGCGCAAATAGTTCTTGACAAAATTTATCAAGACTGCTGAAAAGATATTCGACAAGAATGAGGAAGGAAGATCTCATGAACCACCTACTGGCAGCTTCGAAACCACTGAAGAACAGAACAAGAAAAAAGGAGAGGCTGATGCGACTACGGCAGGGCAGGAAAAGGCAGCAAAAAGACAAGAGGAGAAGGAGGCGCGTATCAGGAAACTCATCAGAAGGCTGCTCAACGGTTAAATAGAGACCTATTTCAAAGACGAGAGAGCCGAGCTCAAAGAAAACTTCCCACTCACTTTCAGGTTACCTGAAGACGATGGATCTGGAGAGACCCTCGAACGCAAGCCTTCGCACAGCTAGAGACTGGTGAAGAAACTGTACCACTTGATCTACATGAAGCAGGATATGACTGAGAACAACGAGAACGACTACTTCAACAGAAGGTTTTCGAAGCTCAAGAAACTACTCCAAAAACCATCATTCTTGCTATTCCTGCAGGAAGAGTTCAAACAAGGCACTGCAGACTTGTTCCAAGCAGATGAGATTTCCAAGAAATACTACTCTTCCAGCATGCCTTTCCTCTCACTTGACCAGTACATCAAAACTATAGTTCGAATCACCACCAACATGCCCAACTCCTTGTCTACCGAACTCAAGATCTTCTTCTTCCAGATTTTAAGGAGATATATCGAGGAGAAGAATGTGAACCATAAGGGACTGCAGAGTGTGGATCGCTGGGAAAACGACTATTGGGAAGCACATGGCTAAGCTATTTCTTAAGCCCAAAACTTCCTCAACAAAGCCTAAATTCCCGAACTGCTGATTGAGTTCCTCGGGCGTTAGCAGGAACTTGAACTGTTAAATGAGATAATTCTTTTCGCGATTTCTTTCGTGCTGGGAGGCAACACGGAGTGCCAGAACAGCATCCTTGAGAAGCTGATCCATGACAGGAAGAACAACGTATTTGTTAACATCAACAATCTGATATCGATACTGGGAAAGAATATCTACAACTTCCACAAACTGAACAAATCGACAGTGCAGTCCAAGGAGGACAGTTTTAACGTCAGACTCATCGACGACTACGACTACTTCGATGTCGAGGAACGCATCGTGAAGCGTAAGTTCAACATTGAGCCTCCCGGCGTCAAAGAGACCCAGCTCAAAATGTTATCGGTAGAGCTGTTCAACAGGGTGTTTAGGCTACTACAACTACTGTGCGAGAATAACAATGTCGAAATCAAGCAATACATCCGGGTGCAGCACGATCCGGATGGTAACAAAAAGCAGAACTCGATCAATATGATCGAAGTGGCTACTTTCGAGATCCGCAAAATATTCAAGATCATGAACAAGGAAATCGTTGAACTTCCGCTGAACGTCCTGGATTTCCTGAACGAAGTCAACCAGATTCCTTGCGAGGAGAATCAGAAAACCCTGTGTAAGACCACTTTCTTCGAGGACTTCTGCTACATGTACTCTTTCCTGTCCAACCAGGTCAATCTGGAGGAGCGGAGGTTCGTCAAGATCGAGGCTGGAATCACCTAGCACTTTACCGACCCCCTGTACGACATTTACAACAAGTGCATCAACATCGTAATCTGCGTCATGGAGGGCAATGACGAGGCTATCTACTCTGAGCTCGCCTCCAAGCTTGAGGTCAAATTCTTAGTGGAAATCATCCGCAAAAACTTCGATGACCTGGGCCTGCAAACCGAACAAGATATTCATCGAAATTTCGAAGAGTGCAAGTCGTTTATGCTCGACCAACCCCTGGTCGCTGCCATCAATGTTCTGATCATCCTCCAGAAAATATCTGAGTCCGAGCCGGAATGCAAACTAACCCTGAATTACCAGACGTACCTCACGCAAAACCCCGAAATGGCCAAGCTTCATGATGTCCTCAGGTCCTACATGCTCAAGATTGAGATCAAGTCTAACGATAAGAGGCAGAAAGTCTATTTCCCCAAACATCCGATCCTCACATACCTTTCCGAGGAGACCAAAGATCGAATCATGCTCGGAGTCGGAAGGCAGACCCAGCGTGAGAAGATAGTCGATCTATTTACCTTCAAGTAGGAGGTGTTCAACGAGATCGAACATAATTTCACAATCTCCAAAGAGAAGGTGTTGGGGTTCCGTTTTGGGCCAGAGGAAACGAGCAGAATCCTCAACTACAGTCTTGCCGTGAGTATGCTGATCAATCTGCTTTGGATAGCCTTCAGCATCATCATTATCGAGTACCAAGAGATTCTGTTTGCAGGAAAGGTTAATTACTTTGTCGATGTTCTGGCGTTGATTCAACTGATTCTGACAGGCGTGTATGTCTTTGGCTATGTCCGAGCCAAAGCGCATCTCGCAGCCTGCAGGTAGGAAGCCACAAACACCGAGACTCTAAAGGAGAAGTAGTAAGATCAAGTGTAAGAAGTGGAGGAACCAAGAGGGTTGGGGTTGGTAAAAAGTAAACTCTACAATTTTATCCGTATGTTCCTACGTGTCATACTCTACAACTATACTCCTGAGTTCGTGAAGAGCGGATGCTACTACCTCAAAGTGCTATTCTTGTATGACCAGCCTTTCAAAGGAGTCCTCGCCTATGTCAGCATCGCTTTCCTAGGAACCTTCTACTCCCATCACTATTTCCTGCTCCACCAATTCTTTATCTTCACCAAGATTGAGACCCTTGATAATGTGTTCCGAGCCATCACCTACAATCCCAAGCAGCTACTTTATGTTGCCCTATTAGGAATTGTGTTCGTGTACGTGTTCTGTATGATAGGGTACGACACTTATGCTCCCAGCTTATTCTCAAATGCTGAGTTCTAGTGTGAAGGAGTGCTGAGCTGTATTGTCAACCTCTACATATCAGGGACTATCGGAGGAGGTATGGAGAAGTTTGAAATCCAAAGATTCCTTTACGATTTGCTGTACTTCATTTTCTTCGGAATGCTGTTCGGAAACATCGTGTCGGGTATTATGATCGATACCTTTGCGGAGCTACGTTCACAGCGCGAAGAGACTAACGCAGATAAAAAGAATAAGTGTTTCATCTGTGGGATCGACAGAGCTACCCTCGAGAAGTCGAATGTGAAGTTCGACGTGCACACAAGGAAGGACCACTTCTTGTGGAACTATCTGTTATATCTGTACTGTCTGAAGAAGAAGGACAGCATGGAGAACTCGGGACTCGAATACGATATCGGCATGCGCATCCAGGACGAAAATGATATTTCTTGGATCCCCATTTACGATGAGGAAGAGGAGCAATTCGAACACAAAATTGCTGAAATCCAGGAGGAGATCATCACACTCAAAAATACTGCTCAAGCCAAATCCAACTAGCTACTTGCTTATCGAGCTTCAGAGCCTCGTTCTGAGTGACGCTTGGAAGCGTATATAATCCTTTAAATATGATATCTTGTTGCCTTAGTGGCCTTCGTCATGGGTTTATTGGTCTTAGATATTATAATACCCTATAAGCTTAGTAACTATAACCTCATCGCTGTCCATACCAAAAATGAAGACGCTCGATGTGAAGTCCAATGAAGTAAAGAACACCTCACATGCCATCACGAACCCCCATAATCATCCTTTGTGAATTTCCCTAGGGCATCATCTACTCCTTCCTCGGCTGGAAACCCTGCAACACCCTCATTCACCAGTTCGAGAACTGCAAAAAAAACAGTAATCCTGGTCACAAAGACCCCACTCACTGCTACAACGAGGCCAAAGCTCTCCAGCTCTGCTACTCTGAGAAAGCGTAATCTATTCTCTTCCCTCACAAATGCATAGTATGAGTATTGAGCCGATCTGTCTGCCCATTTTCAATGACGCGAAGGAGTGCTTGTTCCAAGGCGACTCCAACATTTATAGTTGCAAAGAAGAACTCAACGAGTTGGTTTACTGCAACGAGAACCCGCGCGAGTACAAGGAGTTCCTTGCTGCCTCCACCCCTTACCAGAAGGAGAAGAAGGTGTATAACTACTTCAAGCACACAGCTAAGTTCGACAAGAATGCATGATAGTCCTCTAGGCTGGCTTCGGCGGCAATGTATACGTCTGGAGAAGATAGCAATCATAACCATGTCCAAATAGAATATCAAATATCAGCTATATTTGAAGGCAAAACTGTTTTCACATAGGTCAAGCTAACTATAAAGCATATGCACACACATATGGGGAGAGGTTATAGATTTCATTCATTTGGCTTCTCCGAGGCGACTGAGCCTGTCAGCTGTCTGTCGAACAGTCTCCTGTAGACTCCATTCTCGATCTGCAGCAGATCCTGATGCTTTCCTTGTTCCGCAATTTTTCCTTAATCCAGAACCACTATACGGTCACAGTTGATGACTGTCGAAAGCCTATGTGCGATGATGATGATGGTTCTGTCCTTTTGACTCAGCAGCCCATCGATAGCTTGCTGCACATTGTACTCACTCTCAGCGTCTAGGGCTGAAGTCGCTTCGTCGAATATCAGTATGTTCGGATTTTTTATCACACAACGCGCTAAACCATTTAAAAAATAATTGACTTTTTGCAGAATTTTTATTACCTATTGCGATTCTTTGCTTCTGACCTCCTGACAACTTGATTCCTCTCTCTCCGACTACACTCTCGAGGCCATCAGGGAACATTGATTTGTTGTGGATGAAGGTCCTAGCGTTAGCGATCTCTAGTGCCTTCTCCACTTCAGATTCTGAAACATCAGAACCTTCTAGACCATAGACAACATTTTCTCTGAGTGTTCCCGAAAACAAGGTGGGTTCTTGGGAAACATATCCAATAGCCCTTCTAATAGAATCGAGCTGGTAGTTACGGATGGAGTCTCCAAAGTATTTAATGTCTCCTTGTTAGACATCATAGAATCTCATGAGCAGATTCACGAGGCTGGACTTGCCAGAGCCAGAAGAACCGACTATGGCTACAGACTCGCCGCTGAAGATATCCAAACTGATGCTCTTGAGGACTTTGACTTCAGGTTTGGAGGGATATGAGAACACTGCTTCTTTGAACTCGATAATCTTCTCAGGCTTTTTCGAAGCTTCGAGTATCGACGGGCCACTTTCAATTTTGACTTAAGTATCCATTATCTCGAAAATCTTCTCGACGACTCCCACTGCAGATATAATCTGATTCATGATACCTGCAGCGCTAGTCAGGCCCACTGTCATCGTGATCGTGTAGAGCACATAGCTAGTCAGCAGTCCAATCGTCAATTTGCCTTAAATCACAAGTGAGCCTCCGAAGTACAGGATAGAGAGTACAAGACCATTGGCAAAAATCATCATTAGGGCTAACATTGCGGCATATAGCCCGGCTTCCTTCAAACCAACGTTAAAGGTTTCCTTCATGAGCAGCGTGAAGCGAATGAGTTCTTTCTTCTCAGTCGCGAATGATTTGACAACCCTGATATTGCCAAAGACTTCATTTGCTAGAGAGTTAGACTTGGCCATACTATCTTGGTAGATCTTCTTTAGGCTTTTCATCCTGCGGATCAGAAGAAGAATGAAAATAGAGAACACAGGTGTGCCCACGACTATAAAAAGGGTCAGTTGCCAGCTAATCGTCCACAAGAAAATGATACTCCCCAAAAACTGGACGATACTCCTCAGCAATAGGGAAAGGTTATCACTTGCTGCGCTCTGAACTACATTCACGTCGCTGGTCAATCTGGAAATCAGCTAGCCACTCTTGTTGGCATCGTAGTACGCAACATCCTTCCCGACCAGCTTCTCGAAAAGATTCACCCTCAAGTCTAGCATCACTTTCTCACCCAGAACATTAAAACAGTAGCCTCTTATAGCACTAAAGACTGCTAAAACTATACTCAGTATGCCTAGCTAAATAGCATGTGCGGTCAGACTTCTTTCATTCTTGATATCATCGATCATCATTCCGCAGAGATAGGGGAGTATGACCGTACCGAGAGCTGTGATGAGCATGCCAACATTAGCGAAGAATACGAGTAGCTTGTACTTTAAGGTGTAGCCGAGTAGCCTCGTGAAACTTTTTTTAAGATGCTTAGCTTTTGGTGGTTTTGGAGGGTCATTAGGATTAGCAGAGGCTGGAGGGGGTTGAGTTGGGTTAGTCTGGGGATCTTATATAAGTTTCTCTGCGAGAGGATCCTATTAGTGGGCGTTAGTATGAGCCATGCCTAGGAGATTTGAGTTGTTAATAGATTGCAGACAATAATTATGCGCTAGATGTCAGAACCCGATTCTATTCCTCTTTTATTTTCTGATGGGACTCATAATTTTTAAAGCTGCCATTGTAAGCTTTAACCGAAAATTAGCAACGCAGAAGCAAAAGTGCAAAAACTGGGACGTAGCTCATGCAATATATCATGGATTTCTCGACTCCAACTCTCTCTCTATTCTTCAGATGTCGATGCCTTTTGTGTCGTCGATCAGGTTCTTAACCTTCTCGGGACATGAGAAAGCTTCAGTTCCGCCGTACTCATGTCTCTCGATTTCTAAGTCTGCAGTGTACAGGAGTACCACAGTGTCTCCCACGATGCCTGTCACATCCATGAAATGGGTTGCAATTTGACTAGCAGTGAACGCAATAACCTGAGTAAAATATAATAATCATATAGTTATAGAAAGTAGGGTTAGTTACGATAAGAGGTGCGACTAAGGTGAGGACTGATGTGAAGTACTCAGCCATGTCCCTGATGAGCAGGAAGTAGCCCACGAGCATACTCAACAGCCAGATGAAGGTTTTGGCGGATGTCACGTAGAAGTTGCCCAGCATATAGAGTTGTGGGAGATTGTTCTTGCATCTTTTTCGCAGATAGTATACGTTCTCACATGCTTCACTGAAGGGCATCGATTGAAGCACGGTCTCTAGGTGGGAGAATGCGGATAGCTTCTGAAGGCACCCTCTGTGCAAGCAGCAGAAATACTTGTAGATGCACGGCGAAGATTTCTGTATTCCATTCAGCCAGGAGTTGACGGCTTCTGGTGTGAACGAACAAATGGAGCCGAAGACGATGCTACCGAAGTGCCAGCAGACATACTTGAGAGTCTTGCAGAAGTTAGTAAAACGAATGTAGTCTTTGCCCTTGACACGTTCGTGGAAGTACCAGCATGTAGCGTAGGACTCAAACACGAAATTAGCGAGAGAGATCAGCACTCCATGGGTGAACAGCCACTCAATGATCAGGAAAACTGAGAAAATGCGGCTCTGCAGAGAAGGTTCGAACTGATCGTACGGGCCTTGGTTGCTGGTGTTGATTGTTCCCAGGGACTGGGCAATATAGAGTAATTCAATATTAATGAATAGTGCTGCGATCGAAAGTCCTGAGAGCAAGATGGAGAGGACTAGCATGAACCAATTCTCCCAGAAGCATTGGGCACTTATTTTGAGGACTGTGACGATGAACCGCATTTTTTTGCATTTGCCGATGAGGATAGCCATGGTAATGAGAGCTGCTGCTGCGAAACCTATTCCGATATATAAAGAGATATTATTGCCTTGGAAGCCCACTGCCAGATTGGCATCCACAAAAGGAAGTTTGCCTCGGAAGTAGCGGAACAAGAAGCCCGCAGCTGTGATGAAAAGCAACAATTCGAGAAGAACCACTACTACGTAGGCAGCGATCTGTGGGAATATAAAGGTCCACAGAGCAAGCACCAACGACACTGCAATTGTCAAGGCAGCTGCGGTCGCGATTTTTTTGCCACTCTCGACGATCGCATCGATGAATGTCTTCAGTAATCCACGATCAACGTTGTGTTTTTCATCAGTACGGAGGAAACAGAGGTGGCGGGAAGTCTTAAGAGTGAGTCCTGCAACGGAGTCGGGACACTTCTGGAAGGCAGAGTTAGTTTTACAGGCCAGAGCAACCCCAGCAGACTTGGGGCATTTATCGACGCAGACAGAATTATTTGATGCTTCGGAGGGGAGGTAGAGGATGGGATAGTCTCCTGAACAGGGCGTGTGGTCGATGTCGAAGGGACGTTCGTAGCCTTCAACACGGTTGTTCATGAAGAAGAGTGCGAGTATGACTGCAGAAGCAATGAAAAGGACGTAGACGAAGCAGCAAAGCAGGTCTGTGGCTTTGCGGTTAGGAGTGGGGCCATCCCTGACGGAGCTGGGAGTGATTTTGGTGGTGTTGAGGAGTATGCGTTCAGCCATGGAATAGGGCTAGAAAAGATCAGTTTAAATGATTATTTGAATAGAGGTTAATAACTTTTTATTGAAGATGGATGCTTGTGCTGGAAACTTATCGTTTCGAGGTTCTCCAGTACAAACAAATCTTTAACTCAATTATATTTATCTGGGTGCGGTTTAGGATCTATTCTCCATAGGTATAGATGCTAAACTGAAATATCAATCATTTACAATTTAGAAAAATTAGGGGTGGGGCGGGTAGGTGCAGATATACTTGAGGGGGTGGGGCGGGCAGGTGCAGATATACTTGAGGGGATGGGGGTATTTTAAGACCAATACCTTGGGTCTAGTAACCTCAACACTCAGTCCTCCATACGCGATGTCGAATTTTATCACTATTGATAATGGCCAGAATGTAGGAACCCTTTCCTAGAATCTAAGGTCTCTGCCATTGGTTCAAAGGTTTCAATCTATGCTTGGCACCAAATTTGCTGGCCAAAATCGGGAAGTTCGGGCGACAGAGGGGCAGCAACCTTAAAACGAATCCCGTCAACCCGAAAATGATCCTAATGAGTCCCTCACATCAGTATTGGCAAGCCTCCTGTTTAAATCCTTCTAATCAGATGTACTTTTTGTTTGTTTTCATCTTTTATCATCATTTCTTCACTAATTATTATAACCAATCGAATGCTGCCTAATTAACACACCTCTATAACTATTCCAGGCATACGTTACCTATTAAAAACCTAATAAAACTATAACACTCTCCCCTGGATTGTTATATTGGACAAACTCTTCTGGCCTTTTCTAATGTCCCTCCCTTCCCCATTCCCTTTGTGTCTCTGCATTATTTTATTTTACTAAACCCAACATCTCCTCTAGCCCCATGCTCTTCTACAGAAGGTCAACTCTCCTCAAGCAAGAAATAGAATACCTCAAGTCTGAAGGACCCGTGCTCCCTCTTCTCGACCACTTCTATCCCTTCAAGCTTCATACCAATTCAGCTTTCAGATTCACGCTCCGCCACAGTAACCATCCCGGAAACCACCGCCCCAGCCAGACAGAATATCGAATTCAACAATAGTACTCGCCAACACATCTGTCGGAGCCCCGTCTCCAGCCCTCCCAAGCCTAAACCTGGATGGAGGTGTGTTTGAATCTGAACGCACATGCCAATCTAAGATCGTTTTACTTTGTCCTGTTGAATTGCTGCTTCGACCCTTCTCGACTCCAGCGCTCTGAATAATTACTAATCAGGTTTAAGGAACTCGCCTACGCATCTCCTGCCCTCTATAAGTCGATGTTTGTGTTCTCAACAAAAAGTGGACCAGAACCCCTGCCTTTCTTCTAGATGCTTTGCTAAAAGAACTACTTGAAGAAACTGCTCGCAGAATTCCTCCAAACCCTCAGTTATAACTGCAAAGAATAGGTGCTGGCCAACCTGTCGCCCGTTAACCAAGGCCAAAACCGCAGATAGCGAGCAGCACAGAGTAGCCTACTCACTTTGCTGGATAGGTACTCGTCGATTATAGACACTATTATGATTCTACTCCTAAGAACTCTATTGCATCGCCACGATCCTACCCAATCTGAATATCTAGACTTAGAGGCGACCATACCCACTCACAAACTGATGGAATTCTTCAATAGCGTATTAGGACTGCGCGTAGACGCTAAGCCATTTTTTCGGGATAATGCTTACGTCATCGAGAACATCTATTGGATAAGGGAAGACTTGCCTGGTAATGGAATCAGAATCATCAGAAACTTCTGCGAGTAGATGAGCGTGGTGGAAAGCCAAAATGACGGGGAAGATTACATTTTGGAGTCGTTCAGTGATTTTGAGAGCGAGATAAGAAAATAGCAGGAGAGTGTCAGCATAGTGTTAGCGGAGTCCTTCAGGAACAGCCTCAGATTCCTAGAAACCTACAATCCCCGTTCGGCAATCAGCGAAGATACCTCAAGCCATACTTCAGAGTCTCTCCTCCTTGAAAAGCATGTTTTCCCAGTCCTTAATGTGCTCTAAGGCTTGTAAAGCAATGCTATGACTGATATGGGTTTTACCAAAACGGCTACCATGAGCAAAAATCATCGTCGAAGCACCTCAGGGCATATAAACAGTAGTGCTTCGATGGAGAAGGCTGAAAGGTGCAGCACCCTCAATAACGCCGTGGATCATAACTTTGAAGCTACTTCCTAAGACAAACCCCACATCCAATTTTAAAATGTTGGCAACGTCGAGCTGGCCACTGTCTAATAAAGCTCTGGAGACACTTCCCCCCAAAATAAAAGCGTCCAAGGCTTTATTATTCTCCCAAAGCCAGAGAGCCCTACTAAATTCCAAGTGTGCTGCGAAGCAGTCTCTTACTCTGCACTCACAACTGCACTCACAACCCCCAAGCAATAAAATTTCGTAAAAACCCCATTCTTTGAATATCCGAAAGCACTCAACGATAATTACGAACACTTCGACAACAGATTGACACGTATAAGAGGGGCCATCAATGGTCTAAATAAGCAGTCAGTCCCCTAGTTGGTTGATATCTCTGCAGTTCCTGATTTCCCACACTCCGCTGCTCTGGCGAATAGTAAGGGATCTCAAGGCTTCCCCAATTAATCCAGGAATGACAGTCTCTAAAATGGTCGGAATATGAAGACCAGCATGTTCCACCCCAATAACTACAGGAACTACCACCAAAGTGGCGTCCCGAGTAGGTTTCGAAACGACGACTCTGCTTCTCGGACGAGTTCCATCCTCGGACACACTCCCGAATGTAGCAAGTAGAAGCAACGTAAGGTCTCGCTGCCCAAAGAAAGATTACCCCGCAAACTCAACCCATTGCGAAAACTCAGCATTTACAGGGATGTTGAGAACAGCCTATAATTAGTTACTTCTACAACTCGCTCAATATCTGTAACCGGTTCATCACGTGCGAGCGCGAGTCCTGCTCGGGCAAATGGCATGCCAACAGTACACTTCACGTACGCGAGCCCCCCTCTGACGCGTACGGTGATCCCTGCGAACCTGCCTCGAGCCTTCGGGGGACAAAGGATAGTGCTCCGAAACTGAGTGTGCCGTACTATCCAATCAATATCATCTACATATCTATAATTCTACTTAATAATATCTGCAATACTTTTTAGTCTGAAGTTTGTTTTATCCGATCAGAAAGTGTCTTTATCTGGATTTTATAAATCCTTTACTCTCGATAGGACAGGATTTATCTTGAGAAGCTGTATCAGAAATTACCTAATAATCTTTAATTCTATTACTCCCACTCTCTGATCCCTCATGCTCTCGTCCTTCGCTACTGTCTTGTGCTCTGCCCTGCTCTTCACCGCCTGTCTCGCAAGCTCCTGTGCCAACCCTCCTCCTGCAGCCCACTTCGACATTCTCAAATACCAAGGAGTGTGGTACGAGCTAGCCAAATACCAGACCTTCGGAGGAGGCATCTTCGAACACGGATGCAAGTGCACAAAGATCGATATTGGATATTCCAACAACATCGTCACTGCCGTCCAGTCATGCGTGCAGAATAGTAAGAATGTCTCTGTCAATGCTGTCCTTGTGCCTGACCCTGTCTCCAATGGTAAATTTGTGGAAAAGATCTACGTTAGCTCGGTGGACTACTGGGTGATTTACCTCGATGCTGACCATGCCATCGAGTATGACTGCAAGACCAGCACGCTCGGAGAGACCAACTACTGTATCCACCTCATGTCACGTAAGCCCACGGGCACTGCAGAGGAGATCAAGATGCTTAGCGATTACGCACTATCCCTGGGACTGAACAGGAACAACCTGAACATCCAAATTACTGAGCAAACTAACTGCTGGAACAGTGCTTAACGTTGGCTCACCTCATAGTGATAATCGATATCTAGAGTACATGCAGTATTTTATGAATTTTCTTTGATTTTTCCTGATTAAGCCTGTACTTCCTGTGAAAAACTCTCAACCGATGCAATCCATAGAATGACAGAAAATAGTATACATATAAGACAAGCACAAGTATCATTAGTATATCAGTTTCCTCCCTCGAAGAAGTCTGCGAGGTTGACGTGTTCCAACAGTTTGTGGAAGTATGAATCCATCGTTATCTTGAACCCACGAGAAAAGGCTTCAATCTTGATGGTTTCCTTGAGTTTCTCCATTTCTGCATCATAGCTGAGGGTGTTAAGCGATCTCCAATACACCTCGTTTGTTAATAGCATATAGTAAAAGTAGCAGTTCTCGTCAAAGCTGTAGTACTTGTGATGAGAATTTACGATGACTGGTAGGGCTACGAAGTAGACAGGCACATAAGGCAGATACTTCTCATCGATGAAGAATCTAGTCAGTTGCAAAATAGCGGCAGGGTGGTTAGTCTTCATGAAATGGACCAACAAAGGTTCAACTAGATAGATCTTGCTCCTCCCTAACAGCTATAGAATGATCTGTATGTCATCTATTGTCGCCTCCATGGTGCGTAGGTTCATGACCTTCAGCTCAAGCATTACCTGAAATTCATCCTAAGAGAAACCCAAGTAAGCTTTACACTCATTCAGAATCATGATCTAGCGCAAGGTATACCGATTGTACTCCTTGGAACACTGTTTAGAGAGCCAAGAACTCAGGTAGGCCTCTGAACGGTATTCGGGGTGCTTGAGCTGTATCTTCCTGATTGCATACAGCAACTGTATGTTAGTCTAGTTGAAGATTTCGACTGCATTCACAAAAATCAGAGAGTACTGTTTTGTGAGCTCAGGGTTAGCTTATTTGGGTTCAGTTTTCAGGGTCTAGTTATTCGCTTTAGTCTGCTAAATGCTTTCCTATTCCTTGAGCACTTTGTACTTTTTCCATAGATTCGAGCCATTCTGCATCGCGAAACCGAGGAGCCTTTCCACAAATGTCAGGAACTCCTGGCAGTAGAAACTTCGATTTGCTAGAACAAAGGCGATTTCGCTGAGCTCCTCCAATAAAGAGGCGGGCCTAATGATATCATCAAACATACACCTCTCGACCTTACTCTCTGACATTATGAAGAACTCCTCCATCTGCACCTGATTGAGCTTCGCTATCCATGACAGGAACCACAAATAGACATCTTCCCAGAAGTAGTCTTCGTTGATTCCGTATTTGTAGAGACAGGAGACAATGTTTCGCATTTCTTTGAGGTTGTACTTGCGCTGTCTGATGTGCAGAGTCAGGACCTAGAGGAACTGCCGATAGAGCTGGACAACCCTTTCCTTCACCCAGTCGTTCTCTACATTTTCCTTGACATTTTTGAAGGCGATGATAAGAGCGTAAATTTAATCATACTCATCATCGTATTTTCGTTGGAGAACAAAGTCACAGATGCTGATCCAGGCTTATGAGGTGTAATTTCCGAGTTTGGCGAGTGTGAGTGCGAAGGTACCGAGACAGGCGAAGTCATCAGGATCATGGAACCTGCCTATAATTTGTTATCGCAGGATGTCGAACTCCAGGTAGTAGTAGTTGGACTTTTTCTGGAGCTCGAAGACTTGGGCAAGACGGTAGAATAGCAGTATGCGTTAGTTAAGAGTGAACTAGTACTTTTTGCTGCGAATGAGGGAGCAAAGGTACTCTATGTTGGTGAGGGTGTGGATATTGAAGCGATCCTTGACAGAACGGGTCTTCTGGCGAAAGATGCCTTGATCGTATTCAGTGTAGAGACGAGTGAGTTATTGTGTGGGTCCTTGCGTGGAGAACTTGGTGATAGGTGGACGGAAGAGAGAAACAAGAAATGGGGAGTATTTTCTGATCATTCTTATGGACGTAGGAACTGGTTCTTGTTTTTGGGGTAATTTACAAAAAAGATTGAGCGAATGAATCGTAGAAAGTAGAATTAGGGGTAACCAAGGGATACACTCTTCTTAAGAATCCACTCTGCTGTAGGAGTAATCTGTACTCTGGAGTAAGCAGACCAAGATACGAATTGCATTATCACTGGCCTCCCCGGTAGATTCTTACTAATAAGCTTAACATCTAACCCGAAATTGGATGCCAATATCGTTGCTTTTTAATAATCAGTGGCTTAATATCTGTACACCCCATGATCCCTACTCGTCAACTGTGCAGGCTCTTCTGCACTCTCAAGGCTCACTACAAACCAGAAGTCGTTACCTTCGTCACAGACTATCTCAAGAACACATCTGACCAGATCTGGAACGATAAGTTCGCGCAGAAAACATAATAAATCAAGAACTCTCTCGCCCAGCATAAGCACTAGAAGTATACTACTCTACTCCTCGCCTACCTCTACTTCAACCGCAAAGTCAACCTCGCATCGACCGAAAAGGAGCCAGACCTCCAATGCGAAACAAAAGTCTAGGAATTCACCACAGCTGTGAGTCTCATGAGAAGCAACACTCCTGCCGATATTGTTGAACAAATGGCCAAGTATGCTGCTGACCCTGCCAACGCCATAACTAACCCCAACGTATTTGTAAAGTTACTCAACATTCTCAACCTCTCGAAATCCACCAATACAAGTAGCATATCCAAACTGGTAGTAAGCTGCCCCATTAGCATCGACTCCCTCAACACTTACGAGATAAAACTACCCAAATATATCTACACACAGATTCTAGATAGAAGATTCAGGCAGATCAAATAGTCGTTGAAGGATACTTTGGCAGGCGAAAAACCCAACCAGGCTTCGGCACAGACTGTGATCTTGAGGAGCGTCAAGGTAATGAGCGCTATTTCCTTCCGGCCTCAAGCACAGTCTCTCTAAAATATTTCATTCTTCTCCTAACTCTGGGAATCGATCTACAACAAGTTCTCAGTCAAGCACATGAGTAACTTCCAAAAAATTGAACTGTTCAGACACATGGCTACCAGTGGAATCAAGTTCCAGTCCCTTGAAAGACAGATCATCTTGAACCTGACTGAGTTGCTTGGGAAGAACTAGTACAGTAATTTCCACAATTTGATGGAGCTTCTCAGGAGCTGTCTGATGCTCAATGCAGCAGGTTCCCAAGCTCTGGCCCGCAATGCCGCCCCGCAAATACTGTTCGTACTGCTTTTCCTTCTGACTCCTAAAGAATCTGCTTACCACGGATAACAAATTCCTTATAGAACTGGCGATGACCTACATTCGGTGCAGGATCTTCGAAGTGGATTTCTGGACACATTACCTGCGAGATATCATGAACGTCGTAGAAAAGTCTTCGGGGACACGCTACGAGTACTATATCTACACGATTCAGCAGATATTCACGAGGCACACGGAGTCCCCACTGGTTTTGAAGCAGCTATTTGAGCACAAGACACTCTCCGACACGAGTTACTCTGAAATCGCAGAGAAACCGAATCCCTAGCTGTTTAGAGAGTTGTACATCCAAAAGTATGGGCCCGATCGGTTCAACTTGGTTGTTTACGAATACCCGCCCATAGTCGAGTAGCTGAACGCCAACTCCATTCCATACTCTAGAAACAACTTCGGTACTTTTTTTATTCTTTTGATTATGTGTTTACTGGCATTAGTGGGAATATGCTTTGTGGACTTCCTGTTGGCTGAGAGCAAGACATGTTTGCGAGTGTTCGGGCCACGACACTTCACGCGCAACATCGAGAAGAACGAGGCAGAGTTGAACCCGATCTACAAACTAGAAAACGATATGCTCGAGATCGAAGGGTACAAAGTGGTGGTGGTACTGCTGCACGAAATCAACCTTTTCCGGGCTTCCTAAGTGCTGTGATTGATTCTACGCAGAACTATTCTGATGTAATATATGAAATATTATTGTACACATTAAATAGATTATGCAAGTCTCATTCATTGCAGAGCCAGGGACGGGCGGGGGGATTTGGTTTGGGATTACCTCCTGATTCCTTACTTAGTCTTGTCTGTTATATTGATCCTGCTTAGAGGCGGAGGCGAGAGGGGTTCAACAGCTCCCTTGCGTTCGGCAATTAGCGTCAGAGATAGTTTTTTGGGGGAGTTTCGCGGGTCTCAGGCTGCTCTTTTCGGAGTTTCTGGCGATGGTCGATGCTTCCACTTCCCAACTCACGGATAGAAGGAGCTTGGTCAATTTTTTCCAATGCATTTTGGGAGATCTTCTGGATAAAGGAAGATTTGAAGAGGGGTTAGCTAGACTTGATTTTATGGTAGTGTTTGCATTTGTGGCAGAAGCGGAACACGCAGTTGTCTGCGGTTGCGATGGTCTCAGAATCTATAGGTTTAGGAGGCGAGATTTCCTGTGGCTCATTTTTACAGGGATTACTATTCATGCCAAGGATCTGTAGTTCTTGAGTATCAAAATATACGATAAGTTAAAAACTACTCCAAGCTCAAGACTCGGTTATTTTCCCCATATCCGTCTACAAAATTATAGACAATTTAATCTAATATCGAATGAAAAAGTTTATCAAAGGTTTTATGCTAAAATTGATTTTTTAGTATGCTAATCATAAAAACAGAGGAGGCATCCTTGCCCGGCAGACTGGGCACTCCAGCTTCACGTCGATCCATTCCATAAGACAGCTCTTGTGGTACATATGGTTGCACGGTGCTCTCATCACCTTCACGTTCTTCAGCTATAAGAGTGGCTAGTCAAGACTCTCATCTCCCGGCTGCAAATCAGGGTTGATATGCAGAGGATTTAAGCAAATAGGACAGTCCGGGATATCCTCAGGCGAAGCCACTTTGCTCATGCTTAATTTATATTCATAGCAGTAGTAGCCTGGGATGAATCTCTTGGGAACAAAGAAGCGAGGACCTTTTACGTATTGCAAATACAGGAACAAAATCTAAATGATATAATTGAGTGAGAAGAAGTACCTGGAACGCAAAAAGAAGAGTCCAGACGACTCCGAAGCTGATGGAGGGGTGGAAGGTGAAGATGTTATGGGGGCACACTCTCTCGTATAGCGGCAGGATGAAGCGACGCAGACCCAGGAACCCGAAAATGTACAGAGGGTAGAATCCCGGGTTGTTGGTCTTCTTGGCGTTGCGGAAGATCTGCGGCAAGAAGTAAGTGCATTGGACTGACAGAAGAGAGAGCTCATTGGGGAAGAGGAACATGATCGTAATGTAGGTCAACATACCGATGTCTAGAAGAGAGTAATGAAGCATGAGAAGAGGGAGTACAGAATATAGCATAGTATGTGAGAAGTTTTCGGCGGGAGATGTTGATCTGGCGCTGTTTCCACAGCTGAATCATGAGACGGATATCGATGAGGGTGGTCTGGACTGAGAACAACAGGATCGGAATCACGTAGTACAGGTAGTATTTCTGAGGTCCACACAATTATGTACGAGGAGAGTCATTAAAAAAATATTACCCCTTCGTTCATGAGATGCATGACAAACATTAAAGTAAAGTACAGATCCTGGGCTGTACAGAGGCAGACAGTCGCGAAGGAAATTTTGGTCGCAGGAATAGTCTGGTTCCTGATGTCGACGATTAGCTTAACATTGGCGGACATCTCAACGATCACGAGCAGACTGACGAAGAGGCAGTACCAGGCTATGCGGGCTTCCTAATATTACTAATAAATAGTACCATTGTGTAGTGTCTCGCATTTTCCACAAAAAATGCGAACTGGCATCTCTGAGGCGATATGTTCAGCCCATCGAACTTGTAGCTCACAGTTGTTTTGTCGGGGTCAGTGACTCCGTCCGGACGCGTCAAAGACAACTAGAAAGAGGCTTGGCACATGGCATTTTATCGTAGAAGCCCTTTGTCAAAAAGCTCCACAACAACCTAACTAGACTCTGAAGACCAAGCTCTATAAATCGATGGAATAAAAATTTGAGGAGAAACAAGCATGTGTTGGGTTGGTCGGTAGATACTGTATTGTAGAATTAAAGTCAGGGAGCTGGAATAAAAGCTGAACGGCCTTGAGGTCGTGATAGATGGGGTCGAATATTGTGATGAGGGCTGAATTGGGGGATGTAGTAGAGGAGGTTTAGTTGTAGTAGAAGAGTAAGTGGGCGATTCCTTGGTGCGAGTCCAGGTAGTTAAAGAGTTTATCAGTCTATGGGTTGTTATACGGGTAGAGATACCGGAGGGAGGCTCGAGTAGTATGTGGCATTGAAATGCTCGAAGGTCAGATAGCTAAGAGTGGAGTTTTAGTCCTGGAAGGAAATGTTGGGGGAGAGGGACGCGGAAAACCCGGTAAGAAAACAAAGAAAAAACAAAAGTGTCAGCGAGGGTATATGTTTCCACATAGTTTTTGATTGGGTGATTTATATTATGGGACAGCTCGACTCAGAAAATATGATATTAGATCCCATAGATTTTTAAAGCAAGGGGGTCTCGACTTCTTAGATGGGTTTATAACAGTCGTCGGTATCCTTCGAATTCAAGGCATCCGAGATGATTGAGGCAATATGCTATAAGAAAAGAAGCTGGTCTGGGGAGCCTGGACGGCTTCCTGCTAGGAACAGACGTCGCTAATATAAAGTAGATGTGGGCACCGTATAACGAATGGGACTGTAGCTCAGTTGGTAGAGCGCTTGATTTGCATTCAAGAGGCCTGGGGTTCGATTCCCCACAGTTCCAAATTTTTCTAAATCCCATGCATTACATTTTTGAATCTCATAACTAAAAGTCAACAACATGTAGGCAATCTATTCAAGATCAGTGGGTTTATACGATGCTGCCTTTGTTCCACTTGCCGCGCACCTCGTCTCCGTTTATTTTGCAGGCCCCTCCTCCGTGCTGGACGCCGTCCTTCCAGTATCCCATGTACTCGTACTTCTTGTCAGCAGACCTGTACTTCCCGAATCCTGACTTCTTGTCGCTCTCGTACTCTCCCTCGTAGGTAGAGCCATCGTTCCATCGGTACACTCCCTCTCCATGCTTCTTTCCTTCCTTAAAGGTGCCTTAGTATGTGCCCTCAGCAGTTATCAGTTTGCCCTTGCCATCGAATACGTCGTTTTCGAACTAACCCTCAAAAGTATTACCCTCCCACTTCATGATTCCATTGAGCTTCATGCCTCTCTCGTACTGTCCCTCGAATGTGTAGGTTGAACTTTGCTCGCGTCCCTTCCCATGGGGTTTGTCGTCTCTGAACCTTCCGTGGAAAGTGTATTTATCGGAGACAAAACGCCCTTCGCCGTTAGCTCTACCAGCCTTGATATCGCCTTCATAGTAGTCACCATTGGGCCTGAAGAACTTCCCGGACCCATTGGGGATGCCTTCAACAAAATCCCCAACGAAGAAGCTGCCATCAGGGTAATAGTTTTTGCCGAATCCGTGTGGTTTGTGATCCTGTATGAGTGCATATTATTTAACGATCGTTAATAAGGTATGGTACCCTCCATTCTCCCTCGTAGATCATTCCTCTCTTTTTGAGCTTGAAGGGTTTGTGCAGTTCCAGTCCGCGCAGGTTATTATTCGGTTTAATGGATTCTGAATCCATAATTGTTGGAAGGAGTAAGTTAGCATGCTGGAAGTTACCTATCAAATCCATGTGTTTGCTGATTTGGGGGCTAAGCACTGGCTCGCTCACATAGTCTCCATCAGCGGTGTCGGGACCGTTGCCCTGTTTGGGTGCAGGACCTTTGAAGTGGGTGGTATTAGAGTTGAGGGCTAAGTTGGGCTTAGCCTCGAGTCTTTCGTCGGCTTGGAGATGCTAAAATACACGAGGAAGGGAAGATGAGGCGAGGGAGCGTACCTGGAACTTGGCATATTCTTCACCGAGGACATTGGAGTCTCCGCAAGTATTTCCCATGGGGGTTAGTTTAAATATGTTTTATTGGGTTTATTGTAAGTTGTCAGTTTTTCTTCTCCTTTTAGATGATGATTATGGGTGTTCTGCCTGTACATATCAAACAACTAAGGCAAGCAGTTCTGTTATTTTGTTAAAACCCCTCGTCTATTCAAGAACATCATTTTCTAAGACAATTAAAACTTTTTTTATTCACACTCTACATTAAGTTCTCTGTTTCATCACATGTTTGCTGCACCCTTTTTATTTCTAACACCTTATCCACCCACTTTCTCTCTCCGTATTCTCTGAAGTACATCAGAAATAGCCTCCGCACCACATCAACACTTTACTTATCATGATTTCCCCCTGTCTTAAGCCCTCCATTCCGATATTGCTGTGTCAGTCTTGAGTACTTTCCTGGCTAATTACTTTAGACAATAGCCTCATAAAAATTATTCAGTTTGTTTTAGCAATGAAATCTCACTTTCCATCCAGTCACCGCAGGACCCTGTCCTCCACTGACCTAATAGGGGAAATCGGCTGCCCTCCCCAACCCCTTCTTAAACCACCCCTTCCCCTCCCCCAGTCACATCGGAAGACTAACTCTGTCTTCCAAATAGGCCAGAATAATCACTCTAACAACAAAGTGCCCTCTAAAGTTCCAGTACAACCCCAAAAGCAAGCCCGCCCACTTCATCGTAGGACATACTCGTTCACATCCTCAAATACAAACCAATCCTCATTCGCCAGTACTATACAATCAGATTCTAAAGGATTCGCCGCTCCTTAGAAAGCAAGAACGAATAGTCGACTTTCAGCAAAGTAGTCTCAGAAAGGGTCTAGTAGCTTCAATAATTCATCTCATACGAAAACCTATTGTACCAATTTAGCAAGTCCCAGGACCATCAGGCCTTCGCTTAGGCCTGAAAAGAAGCAGCCCTTAGATGGCAGTGATGAAAGCCGCAAGCTTATAGATTTGATAGAAGCAAGCTCTTCATTAGCACCTAACAAAATGACATTTGTAGAGGCTTTGGAGGTCGATACAACTTCGTATTAAGATTTCATAAGTCATATGCCTACAGCCCAGACCTCGATGCATGGCGCGTTTCAGTTCGGGAGCAGTAAGCATCTAGGTGCTTCGAAACGGACGGCAGGTCTTCCAGCCAAAGGGAACGATAAGAATAACATGAAGTCTGGAGGTTTATTTACTATAGAAGAGTGCAGCGACGCTAAAAACAGTGTCAAAGGTGGAGCCACCTCAATTTCTAGCATCAATAGTACTGCTGTTACACAAATCCCATCCTTGGCCAAGCCCCACTATACTCCTAATATGGTGAGAAAAGCATTAACCTGCTTGCCTTTTTCTCCGAGATAGAAAGCTCATCCTTCAACTTCAGAACTAAATAGTACGAGGAAAATTGCTAATAAGAATGGTGTGAATAGGTAGTTGGAAACATGGTCGCCACATGCTCTTCCACAGAAAACCGGCGTGAAGCTCGCGGAGAGGAACAAAGTAGTGGCTGGTAGACAGCGAAGCAATAACTAGGATGGATGGCAAGCAGGAGATGTGAAAAAGAAGAATAGATGAGTAGAGTTTTAGAAAAGACTAGCAGCGGGTAGATCGAATAAAGGCATGGCAAGCTATAGCCACGAATAGGCGAGATACCGTTTTTTCCCTAATCAGATTCTGGTCTTTGTTGAGACCGATTTGACCGAGCATTGAGTTTATTTTTTCAAAATAGATTAGTTACTCTCAATCACATTTTTAAACAAAATCTGCATACAGTTGACTCTTTTCTTTTGGTCCTCCCATGCGCCAGAGCCAGGTCAATGAGATTCGGATCATCGAGAAGAACATGCACAAACGCCTCGAAGAAAAACTCAAGGAGGCCTATCGCGAAGAAGACATCCTCCTCTACAGTCTCGAGAAAGTAGAAAAAAGATCTGCTTTTCTCTTCTTCCTCATCAACATGGTACTCATGATCTGGCTATCCCAAACCGTCCTCTCCTCCAATCTCAAAGAAATCCCCCGCAGCATCTACCTCCTCTCCCCTCTCATCACCAAAGTCCCGCTGCAGAACATCTAACTGTCCCACGACGGTCGCTGTCCTGATAACTACGAGCCCATCACTTTCCTGACTCTGCCTTCTATCACCTCTCTTAAACTGTCCCACCAGAATGTCACGCGATGGCGCTCAAAAGATGTGACATTTTGTGCCCAACCTCTGCAGTCTATGGACGAAGGCGGGTCACTTGTCCTGCTAGCTACTTAAAGTGCAATGGGTATTGTATCCATCCCCAACTACAATTGTCCGATAACTTCTATCCGCAAGATTAGCAACAAAACAGAAATGCTGGCGGACGAAGAGATTTTCTACTAGATTGCAGTTCCTCCCACGTATTTCGTTTTCTCCCGCACTGATCGGCAAGTACCGATAATCGCACTTATGGCCAACATTGGCAAGCCTGCATGTGCGAACCAGTTTTACTACGATGATGAGTTCAGGAACTGGGAGGAGTTCGAAACTAAGCTGAGCGAAGGCTGCGGAGTCGAAGGGGATATCAATGATATATTCAAGAGTTTCGATACCCTACCCACGAAAGATCTACTGAAGAATAATGGCTACGATGCCAGAACAGCAACAGGGTCGGAGATACCCAGCAGTCTAGAATCGAATCTAGGGTTTGTTAAGAAGATCAGAATCGACGCAGAAAACCCATATTGCAAGGGAGCGGTTGAAAAAGCGAGAAACCTCCAAAAGACGCTGCCCGCAAACCCGGTGCTGCCCTCCTTGGCCCAGATCATGCTGATAACCAGTTTGATTTATATGGTTCTGTCCCTGGCCTGGCTGATCAGCTACTCATGCAACTTCTTCAAATACCTCAACGGGGTGGCAGTCGTGCTCTCGGTCATCGAAATGATGCACATCCTCGTCATGAGCAACAAATACTCCAAGTACCTGCGTATCGACGGGCTATTCTAAATCCAAAACTGCATCCAGGATAGCAGGATCGAGGCCTTCAAGCAATGGAGATTCGGGATAGGTGATGTCAAGATTTTCGAGACGCTGCTGTTCGCCAACACAGTATTCCTGGCGTTACAATCTGTGAGCTGGGTGTTCCTGCGGACCATCTACCGAAAGGTTGACTCTTCCAACTACTGACCGTATAAACCAATTGCACTCTTACTTCCGAGATTACTTATGTCCGAATATAGCCCTATACAAATATAGACAGTTAGGTTTATATTATTTTATTGGCTTTACTGTTAAATTTTATAGCCAAACTGGCCCCATACCTTTCCACTCGCCCTCGAATAAATAACAATAGATTTACACACTCGGCCGCACATACACAAACACATCTAGTTTAAGTACTTTGCTAAACGCACATCCTCTATCACTCCTCCTTGTCGCTGAACATCGAAAAGATCTCTTCCTCCTTCTCCTCGAACTAGGCATCCACTTCCATCTCCTTGCTCACTTCTTCGCTCACTGCGTACTTTCCCTCCTTCTTTTGCCAATCCTTGAACTCCTCGCTCGAGTACAACTTCTCCAGCTCCCTCCGTGTTGTCTCCTTTACCTGTTTCTCGTACTCCTCGGGCTATACTTTATGCACGAACCCGAACCGTTCTTGTTCATCCTGGGCCCTCTTAATATTGTAAGCAGCATTGGCAGCGAAACCCAATGTGGCGAAGAAGATGAGAGTGAGGAGGGTGTTGAGGGTGTTTCGGGCGAGTCCGAAGGTAAGGTTGGAGTTGAAGATGAAGTTGATCTCGAGGAGAAGCACGATGGAGAGAGCAACAACACCGATAGTGTTGGACTTTGGCCAGGTCATGAGAGAGAGGAGGTTCCTAATATTGTGGGATTACTTTTAGGTAGATTGTCTATATGGTAATTAATTATAAAAATAGGGATCGCATTCTTAATTTGATATTAGCATGGGGTTGGGGTTGGGGTTGGGGTTGGGGGGGTTGGGGGTTGGGGTTGGGGTTGGGGTTGGGGTTGGGGTTGGGGTTGGGGTTGGGGTTGGGGTTGGGGTTGGGGTTGGGGTTGGGGTTGGGTTGGGGTTGGGGTTGGGGTTGGG
>JAKZAN010000133.1:0-91873 GCA_023053545.1 Lepidurus packardi
TGTTATTTTGGACTTAGTGGCAGACATGGAGGAATCAGAGGGAGGGATGAAGAGGGCCCCAGGACTGATATTGATGACTGATGGCTTTTCTCGAACAGAAGAGGTAGTAGTCGATGAAGTGTCTGGCATCGGCTAAATGTAGGATAGGCTGTTGACTATTTTTTGAGAGGCTGAATTATCTTTCATCCGCGGCTAAGAAGTTGGGGAACCAAAACCTCCCACACTCGTTATCGCAGCATTAGGCTCAACCCCTGCAGACGTATGAGTCATTGGACTAGAAGACGGACTCGATGGAATAATACTTTCTCCTCTGACACTCGATACAACTAGATTGCTGGTACTCGTAGAACCAGAGGAAGAATTTGGTGCGGGCGAAACATCAAAACCGATCCTATTCCCCAAAGTTACTTCTTGATTGACTCCAATTTCCGTTTTTGAGCCAGAGAAGCCCTGTTGTTAGACCTTATTTGGTAAGGTCAATGTCAGTGGCTTGGGTTGGGGGATAATGATTGGAGATTCGTAAGTCCATACGGTCGGGAGAGGGTTCGGGGGTTAGGGCATCTGGGAGGCGAGAGCGGGAAGCGCGAGGCAGAAAGCCAAAGCGACTGTGCGTAAGGGTCTGGAGGACGGTCTAGGAGTAGAAGACATACGGAGGAAAAGAATAGATTTAATTTTATGGTGCTGGGAAGCCCTTCGAATAGTTTTTAAAAAGACCTCCAGGATAACGGGAACACAGGTGCTTGACACCAACACTATAAAGATATAGGATGATTATCGCACCCGCTGGCAGTCGTTTATTGAAATATTAACTTCACACTTCCAGTTCGAACACACCCTCAATCTTATATTATCATGGCGATTAGCAATACCAACTAGCACTCAATGCTGTCGGAACTTGAACCCTATGTTCGTGAATCTCTTCCTTCGCTCGCTGTTCATCTCCGACCCGTACCCGCTCGTGTAGTCTGAACTCACTAACTCCTTCCCCGCGTTGCTCCCGTCTATCGCTCTCCCTAAATGCATGGTCGCACTTATCTCCCTGATTCCTGCGTTCTCATACTCCACTCGCCTGCTTCCACTCGTAACCACCTCCTGCCCTTCGCTTGACATCTCGTTGCTCGGGGTTGCTGACGATCTCACACTCACCAGTTCTTGCCTGCATTTCTCGAGCATCTTCTCTAACCTCTTGTTTTCGATGAATAACTCCTCGCACTTCTCTTTCCATCCTTGGTCTTTGTTCGCCATCTGAACCATCATCAGCGAAGCTGGGCTGTTTTCCAAAAGGAGTGGTTCAGTGGCGTATAGATTGCTGATGCGTGACGAATCCATCTTCGCACGCTATTTATTTCGAAGAGAGGCTGCCATGAGATATTCGGGAACTGCAGGCGATGGTAAGCAATCCAAAATGGCTTTCGGGACGCTTCGGTGCTGGCGTGAGTTTGCCAGTCGGGAAGGAGGGAGGGGCTGGGGGCTTTTGTCGACTTTGGAGTCTTTGTGATTGATTTCGGGGAGAAGTAGGGTGGTCCTGGCTGTTGCCTCGTCTGCGAGTCTTTGAGTGGAGAGTTCCTGCTGCTGGATGAGTTTCTTTTCCTTGCTGAGGTTTTCTATTTTGAGCCTGGCCTTTTCGTTCTCGAGAGTTTCGCATTTGTTCTTCCAGATTTCGAGCTCTGTGGTTTTGTTGGTCAGGTTGATCTGCAACTTCGAGAGTTCTTCGCGCAATACCATCTCCTTCTCGGTCTGGATCACATTAATATCATGCACATTGCTCAGCTTCCCCAAGTTCTTCTTCAACTTCTCATTCTCTTTCGCCTCTCTCATCTTTACCACCCCCAGTTTGAAGGCGGTAAACACCCGCATCTTATTGATCAACTTCGTCACGTAGTAGGGGTCATGGACCACCGCTTCATCTTCCGCAGAAGCAGTGCTAGGTTCTCCCGCCCTATTCTCATATGATTGCTATCTCACCCGTCGATCACCCGATTGAGGGGCGACCTATTCTGATGACGAGAGTTCAGCGACTAGTTTACCCGCATCTGGGAAGAAGTCCAGAGTGCGATTAAGGAGAGTTGAGGCCCGCTGTTTGAGCTCATCTATCAGAAACAAGAAGGAAGACTTTGTTTCTGCCTTGGTAAGGATGACGAGTAGATTCTTGAACTCTTCGAACTTCTTGTTCATGATGAGTTGTTCCTGGGCACTGGATTGGAGACGCTGCTCGAATTCCAGCACGACAGCCTTCCGGACCCTATCCTCAAGTCCCTGCGTATACTTCTCGAGTTCTTGTAGCTGTGTGCGGAGGTTAGTGTTTTCGAGTAGTAGGTTGTTGACTTGCTGGACGTAGGCAGTCTTGATGGACTTGTTGAGCTGGCTTTTGAGGTATTGCATTTTGGCGTTGAGTTCACAGATTTCCTTGTTCTTGAGATTGATGGCTTCGAGCATGAGTTCGTGCAGTTGGGAGAATGTTTATGCGCGGTGTTTGAACTACTTCTCGGTGAAGGTATACAGAGATTTGTTGAGGAAATTCACGCAGTTCTCCAAGTCTGATACTGTGATCACGAAGCCGTACCCGCTGGACAGCAGATCCACCCGCGACACTTTGTTCCGGAATCGGTTCACGAAGGCCTGCACGAATGCCAGTTTGTACTGCTGCGAAATGTAGGTCTTCCGATCCACAATCAACGGACTGCTAAAGCAACTATTCAGTTTTACCCGTGGCACCAGACTCGGATTTATCAATTTCTTGGGTTCATTAGGCGCATACCGCTCTTTGCGGATAAAGCCAACACATGTCTCGAGGAGTTTCACTTTGAATTCTTCTTTGATCAGCTTATTGAGGAGCACTTGCCGAATGACTCGGTTGTTGACATCCCGCTATTTCTGGTTTTCCTTGGGGTTCGACAAGTTCAGAGGGCTCAGGATGAACTGTTTCTCCTGCTTGGTCAGCTGGAGCTTCTCGGAGTTCACATAGGCGTCGAAGTTGTTGACCATTGCGACTGCTTTGAAGTCTACTCGGTCGAATACTTCGAAGTAGTTCTTGGAATACTGCACTGCATCATTTGGCTGGAACACGTTGTTCTCAAAGTTCACGAGGGCTGTCATGTAGCTAGCCGTCTGAACCTCCATATTGAGGTACTCAGCACGTGCAGGCTCCCCCCATAACAAGTCTCGTCGAGCCACATTCTTCAGATCCAGGTACTAATTTGCTTTCTAATAGGCAGTCTTTACACGCACCAGCAGCCGATGTCTATCCTTTTCCTGCCATGCCTCCAGTATTCGTACTATTCGCATGAATCTTTGTATAAGTCCCAGCGAATCGAGGACAGTCACGTGGCGAACAGGCTCGTAAGGACGGCGTAACAGGACAGTACTCACGTATTTTTATAGCGAAGATGGATGGTTGAGCAAGATGTTCTACAGCCTCGGAAACAGACCAGGTCCAGACCCCCCAATCTTATGGATGTAGCGATACTGTTCTTCTTCATCGTTCGTGAAATAGGGAAGAATATCAGCAGCTCCGGCCCTCTGTGTCGAAAATCCAGTGAAAGTGTGGGTGGCGAACAAATTGTTGTACAGTTCAAATATGTTAGTCCCTACTTTTTGTGACTCCTCCATCTTTGATAGATTCCGGTAGAATTACAGCAGTCCCAGGTACACAGCTTTATAGCTGTTCTTCGTTCTGGTTGCGACGACCGAGTAGTCCTTGGCATTTGTTAGCACCTGCTTTAGATGCAGCATCTACTCGACCACGGGCAAGAAAGATTATCGAAGCAAGCCCAGCCCCTGGATTCTTCGAGTGAGGTAATCGAGGGTCTCGTCAAGTACGAGGGAGTTGTAGGCTTTGAGGTCACGTTGGGCAGCCAGGGTATTTTTGGTCTTCTTGAGAATTTAGAACTACCTAATTTCGTAGACATACAAACTGGCCAGGACATTCTATTCGAGGTGTTCATAAAGTTCGTCGGAGCTGATGATGGGAAACATCTTCTAGAAATCCCGCTGTTCTTCCAGCATCTAGCACAGCAGGTTCATATCCTCGGAAGCCAATAGCTCTGTCACCAACGCAGACTCCACGTACATAAGGATACTCTTGTAATACTACACAAGTAAATTGCTCGACTTCACTCCCATCTATAACTGATTTCTCTCATGGAACTCCTTGCTTCCCGTGAATGGTTTGCTCAAGCGTAACATGTGCCGCAACGCTTTTACTTGGTGGGGTTGCAGTCCTTTGTCTTCCTGCTTGAAGAACCACCGGAGTAGCTCTTACTTGTTGGAAGGAGGTCGAGACTGCAGAAGAACATCTGCATATTGAGCAGGTATGAACAGGTCGAGTTCTGAGTCGGCTGTGACGTCTGGGTGCTCCTCGAGGACCTGTTACTTGCTATATAGGTAGAGAGGGTTGATTATTTTCATGTCGGAGTCAAAGACCTTCTGGAATGGCTTGATTTCTATTTTATATTTCTTCTGGTCGTAGTAGAATTTTTGCTCCAGCAAGTGATGACAGTCAGGCGATTCCCACACCAGATTAAAGGGTAAGGCACGCGTCAGAATGCCCAGAGCATCCACATAGTCTAGCAAGTCTAGGGTCGAGTTCCTCTGCTCAGCAGTCGCCAACAAATCCTTTGCATATAGTTTCAACAGATGGTTGCGAAGAATCTTGCTCTTCTTGTCCAGAACGTACTGCGTTCCTTTGTTACCCCCATTGCTCTACTGATAAATAAAACTGTTAACTTCTGACAACTTCCTCTCAAACGCTCCTCTAAGAGAGGCTTTAGACTTCATATAAGAGTGATCTCTGAGAGTGGCTGCCTTGGAGGAAAGAATACTCGAGATTCTCTGGCTGAGGACCCGGATGTTACCGGAGTCGAGGCTCACTCTGTCAACACCGACGACACTGTTCGCATAAAAGGAACGGTGCTTGGTAATGAACTGTAGTTCGCTTTCGATGCGCTGCAACTGGATGATCTTTTGTCTCTCCAGTTTCACGAAGCTAATGAGATTTTCGAGCTCTGCTGCTTCGCATAGAGCAATAGTACGCAGTTCAGATATACTGTCATCGTAGAGAAGCCCGTAACTGAAGTCTGTGGTTTGTTTCAATTATTGCACGGATTCGAACGAAGATGTGGAATGTTTGAGGTAGATGCTCCCGTACTTCGAGACATCGATACCCAGCTCGCGGCCGAGTTATGTGTAGACACTGCACAGTGCAGAGCGCTCCAAAGAGACCTGGAACAGCTTGTAATCTATCATAAATACATCCATTAGGTTAATTGCTAAAAGCAGTTCTCGGTAATTGATGATGTTGACGGGCTTCTTCAGTTGCGTCAGGCTTTAGATATGGTGAAGGTCAAGATGGTGCACCTTCTAGAAGGACGGGAGAGACTCCAGAGTCTTCACTAGTTGGTGATTGTGGGCCAAAGCAGACATCCCGACAGACTCCAGGCAAGCATGCATTAATTCTTTGTAGAGTCGAGAGTCTTGCAATACCCGTTGGTAGCAATCGTCCCAGTTATAGTTTAGATGGGTGCTGGGCTTCTCTGAAGACTATGAGACACTAACAAAGTCCAAGGCGTAGCGCATGAGTACTAGGCTCAGCGAGGATTGGTAGAGATGACTACAGAATCCTGCACTTAGTTTGATATGCTCTTGGACATTTTCGAGGAGCTAGGGGAGGTTGGCAGCCCAATGGCACTGTTCGAAGAAGTTTAGATACTCTATCTTTTCTCCTCCAGACAAACTAATGTCCCCAAACTCCTGCAGCGTCAACAGGAAATGAGGTCCTCCTTCGAAGCGTCTGTGTACCACTTTATTCTCTGCGGTCCCCTGCTACTTCATATTCACCTGCGACCCTCCTCCCCTGTTTATCGGGCTTGAAGGACCTTCTTCTTTCTCTCTCGCCATTTCGTCGAAGACTTCGTCCAGATCTCTAGCGAGTAGGTACTCATCATAGTTAACAATTTCTGCTAATGCACTTTCCTGGGACAACCCATCGTCTTCAAAGGCCTCTTGCTGCTCAGTGACGATCTGGTAGGAGAATGATGTCTTTTTGATGAGAGGTGGCTGGCTACTCTTGGACTTGATTGAGTTCATGGAGCTGACTGAAGCATTTTTACGAAGTTTGCTGTCCTTGTTATCTGGATGCTCCAAATCTCCATTTAGGTAGCCATAACGATAATAGGGGATATTGATGGTTCTTCTGAGCCTCTTGTGGAAGTAGTTGACTTCATCAGCTTCCGTCTGCTTTAGCTTCTTGGCCAGTCTCTCGACGGTCAACTTCTCGAGCTTTAGTTTTTCAGTCTCTGTCTCGTAACTTGGAGCGTAGTGCGATTGGGCATAGTCAATTTTTGGAACTTTGGCGATCAGTTTTTAAATGATACGAGAGAGCTTCGAGCAGTCTAAGGGGTCGCAAGTATGCTCATACAGGTTCATGTAGGTTTCGAGAAGCTCATATCTCTGAAGTTGGTAGGCGAGTTCCAGCTGGTAAAGTTGTACCAGCAAAGCATAGCGATCCACAAGCTCAGGATGGGTTTTCACTTTCAGATAACCCTCGAATTTGTTAACGAAGCTGGTTCCGCAGACTAGCAACCTATTTTCGAGGTCCTCTAAGTCTCGGACAGCAAGGTCATAGATGATATACTTTTTCTTGCTGAAGACCGGCGAGCAAACGAAGAAGTCGATCCTCCCTCCATACCTCTAGGTCACCACTCGGTCATACACGTGTAGAGACTTGTTCTTAAACAACTTGTTTTCTGTAATATCGAGCAAAGGGATCTCCTCGCTTCGACTCGCATCTGCACGTACTACTGAGAAGCTCGTCGGTGTCTCTTTTATTACCTTTTAAAAAACCTCTCGTTCTTACTTTGAACTGTCCACCAGCAACCCATCGTCCAGTTCGTACGAGAAATCGACTAGTGTGACAGCCCGAGCATCGTTACATATCCTTTTGTGATGGCACCGCGCTGCATTCAAAACATTCCGTAATCGGCTCCTCAACTCCCTTAACTAGATGGCTCTAAGGCCATTATAAGCTTCCACGAGCACCGGCTGCTTGACTTCGTTGCGGGATATGACAGCTTGGAGAGCCTCTGCGCTGTTAGCTTTAAGGATGGGGACTACTTCGGTACTGGGATGGCTATTCTTGCTGCGGAACAAATTATTCAGATAGTTGAGAGTGAGTTCCTGGGTCGAGACCAACTCATACTTCCGGCAGCGGGCTGCATCCAAGAATTTATTCTTGGCTCTCTTAACTATGGACTCAGAGTGTTCTTTGAGAAACTTTCTCCAGCTGTGGTAGTCATTGTTGGCCAAATGTCCGACGATCGTCTGCAACTGCGAGTCGATGGGAAGGTTGTCGTGATTGTTTTTGGGGGTCGGCATAGTGGTCTTGGGGCTCCAGTCAGTGGTTTGCAGGTAGAGTTTGAACTGGAATCGCTTGGGATCCATGTCCAAGTGTTTGCTGACCCAGGATTACTCGAGCATAGTGCACAGCTCTTTTCGGAAATCCATGTCGTCATCGAGTTCCAGACGAACCGGCTAGGATTCCAAGAGGATCTCTTTGTTTTGGTATTTGTGCACGATGGCCACGAAGTTGGTAAGCTTAGTGACTAATACCGATTTGTTATCTTCAGTCACTACAAGGTCTTTGAGGGTATGGCTGGCTGCTTCTCGCATGCAACGCAGCAGTTCTAGGGTGAAGCATGGGATGAGAGGCAGGGTCAACGGTTGAGTTTAGTAGAGGCCATAGATATATTGCAAGAAGAGAGTCACATTTTCTTTGATGGCCATGTTTCCGGGTGCTACTTTGGCCAGCTCGTTTTCTACAAACCCCACTATTTATTGGCAGACTGTTTCAGTATGCTTGACCTGTGATCTGATTTTGGCCTGCATGTGGAGCTAGGTCTCGTGAAGAATGCTGGCTGGGGAGTTCCAATACATGTGCTTCACTTGGTAGTGAACTGGCCAATACGCCTTCCTTAGAACGTTATTAAAGTGTCCCTTATTCCTCAGAAACACCTCTATATCATCTCGGGCGATGTTAGTGTACCAGCTTTCCTCATCGTCTAACAGACGATATGTTTGTTGGCCCTGTTCATTGACTGGCACAGGCCGAGCCACTCCGTAGCATTACTAGAAAAGATCTTATGCTTCGAGACGAGTCTTCCTCCAAATGCAGGCCTGTACTTCTGCATCGATGAGTCTGAGACGAGATTCGAGTGACTTTAGGGTATTGAGAGTAATTGGTAGTTAGTTATGAAATCGCAGCAGCATGGCATATTTCTTGTGCTGGAGGTGTTTGACTCGGGAGTCGAAATGATTGGTAAGCACTTCTTTGATGCATCGCGGGTTATTGTTAAGGCCGAGCCGACACTTGGCAGCAGCTGCTTGGGCTGAGGAGGAAGGGTCGATATTGACATTGAGTTCTTGCTCCATGCTCTGGATGAGGTTGTCGTAAAAATACTCCTGCGTTTCAGGGACTTCAAAGATGATGTCGTCCAGATTCTCATGGAAGTACTCCTGGGAGTTCATGTCGAAGTCGTAGTGCTGCTGTCCTGCTCATGCCTAACTGGGTCATAAGGCGAGTGATGCCTAATGGGGGTATTACCTCCTTGGAAATACTTGAGACGCATCTTGTACTTTCCGCGTTCCAGGTAGTCGTTGATCTTGAAGTACTCCTCCCTGAGTCTGCCTGTCTCCTGGATGCTCCCTTGGAAATAGTCCTTCATGTCAGCCGGTCAGGAATGCCTAAATTTACAGATATCACACAATTAAAGATAACTGTAGCTATGGAGGCACTCCAAATTCATAAATATTCTTCACTCCAGATCACTCGAACACATAATTACTCAACTTCACACCCATCAACTACAGGCCAAGCCGATGTCCCGCCTTGTCTCCCGCTGCTCCCAGCACCGAAAACAAAGGCACCAGATGTTACTCTCTCCCGTGACATTCCCGAGCACACTTCATTTTCTCCCAATTCTTCACTCTCTCCAGTCTCTCGCTGACTGCTACTTTCTGGCCACATAATCTCGCAAGCTCATCATCGAATTCTACACTCGCTTGCAAGGACTTGTTTGCAGAACCTCCAAATCGATGGAAGCTACTACCTGATCCCATCAACATGAACCCCTACTGAAGCAGAGGAGCTAAAGACTGACCCAGGGCATAATGCTTCTGGGGGTCCATTGATTTGAAGATGGATAGCTGGATCACAGGGATGTTGGCTTGAGGGTACATTAAAAGTAATGGGATGAAAACACCATGATCATAACCTCTTTTCACTTTTCTAGACACAGGGAACCCACCTTTTTAAAGCACTTTCACAACTTATTATCGGAGAGCCGGAGTGCTTTTAGCAGGGTATTTCAAGGAATAGCTTTCAGGAGGGAACCCGCCGTAATCATAGTAAAGACCTGGATTATCGTCGTCTAGGATAGTGAGGTTGGCTTCTTCCCAGTGTGCTGATAAAATGATAATGGCCTTGGGGCTGGGATAAGTGTGGGCAATGTCTGTGAGCTGCTTTTTCATTTCCTTGTGCTATTCGGCGTAGAGTATAGGCATGGGGCCTCCCCCATGGTTGATGAAGAGGGCTGGCTGGTGAGTGGCGTTGGTGGATAGCATTGTAGGGTTTAAAGGGTTATGCTGTTCAAGATTGAGCAGAGGGGAGGCTAAGAGCAAGAAGCAAATGATAATTAAGGGTGGCGATTACATGGGGGATTTAAGGGAAGGAAGATGGAGAAGCAAATATCTGAAGAAGCAGTTTAATACTATATCATCGGGAAATACCATACTCTCCAGCTGGCACTGCATAACACTTACTGGCTGGCTCCTATCGCAATCTAGTTGATATTTCAAATTCGACCCTTTCTTTAGACATGCTGAATTCTCCTCCTCTCCACGACGCCTCCTCCGACTCTCACATCCAAGCCAACACTATCTCCCAGAAGCTGCACAAGATTACAGGCAGTCTCACTCGGCTACACTAAATTTCTGCCTCTCTACCTGCTCCTCTCCCTTCAATCCACGAATACGCACGTTCCCAAGTTCCTCCTCTGGTATAACAACCCAATTCGCAGTTGCACCAAAACAACTGGAGGTCCGAACTAGTTAGCGAAGTTGTTGCTAAACTCAAGAATGACAAAGATCACGTCGTCGATAAGCTATTCAAGACCATTGACAATCAGGCTGAACGCATCAAGAGCCTATTTTAATAGAAATTCGAGATCGAGATGGAGAGAGAAGACTTGAAACACTCATTCCTTACGCTCCAAAAGGAATACATAAAGTTACTCAAGGCATCCAGACTCCATAGAGTCGCCTCAGAACAACCTACTTCCCTGAATAAACCCTCGTCCTCAATGATCGAGCCAAGTGGAAATGAGCATTAGAATCCCCGAGTCGTTGTTAATCAACCGTACAACAGTGGTTCGTAGTCGCTGAGAGAATCCATACAGGTGGAATCCGCGAATCCATCTTTAAATCGTAGCAGAGCTCTGATCACACTAGAAGATAAAAACGACAGATCTCGTGTTTTTGTGATTCTGAAATTCAAGGATCATCATACTTGCCAGAGTGTACTAGGCCCTATTGTGAACCCATCACAGGTCAACCTCTGGGAAGACAATAGCCCAAAACAGTCCGCTCCAGAGTGCATCTCAGTAGAGGAGTTTCTTGCAATGCACCACAACAATTTCACGAGGCTGCCGAACAATAATGAGGACGAAATCTATAAGAAGATCGCAGAAGATACGCATCATCTACAGGAAATAGTGTCTTGCTACTCGCAGGAGCTTGAACTCATGAAGACCAAAAGTCTGGATGCTCACATCGAAATTGAAAGGCTCCAAACCCAAGTCAGCCAGTTATAGGCTCAAAGGCTATCCTTAGCTGAGTAGTTGGCTAGAAGGAATCCACCATTGTCCAAACACCTGGATAGAGAGTATCGGGAGGCGACAATGAATACTGACGAAGAGTCGTGTAAGCTAACAGACCCTCCATAACTCTATATAAAGTCTGACACTGCCATGAATCAAGATGTTGGTACTCAGACATAGGCGTTAGAGCCTTTAGAAGATGCATAGGACCTATGGATTTAGGAGACAGTTGCATAATAAAAAAATCAAGCTGAACTTTACTACAAACAATACATGGAGGAAAAGGAAGACAAAGAATACTTTTCCCAGCAATGCACTCAACTGAAGGGCGAAAGGGATAGGCTTCTATAAGAAATGAAGAATCTGGCTTCAGTCCAGATGCCTCAGATGAAGGCTGAGTCCGATTCTCTGAGTGCAAAAAACAACTAATTAGCAACAGAGTTGGCTGCTCTCAAAAGGAAACTCAGCGAGCTTACTGCCATTCAGTCAAATCCAACAACTTAGGTGAAAGGACATGCTACGAATACGCAGCCAATAGCGCATCAGGGCTACAACCAGGCACAGATGCGGAAGCCTACTATGTTATTCGTCCGCAGAAACTGACATTAGCGTGAATGGGTATTGGGGTGGAAGTTTGATACATGTTATCGAATGATATTGCTATATAATCAAAAAATATAAATCCAGAATCAGATATGGATGCAGGGCGTAGTAGGGTAGCAATTCTATGGCCAGTCCTGGCCCATAACCTGAAGACCATGGCGAGGGTATCGGAATAGGATGACTTCTGTATTGTTTTTGATTCCTGATAAAAACAATCTTCTCTCTGAGCCGTTCCCTTTGCCATTTTCTGGTCCTGTTAAGGTTATCTACTTTTCAAGTCCTCAATCAGGGATGCCTTTGTTGCCCTCTCTATTGATGGGGCCATCCACTGCTTTTGCTTTGTGCTGCTGTATTCTTTCTGACGTTATAATATTTCTCTTATTGGATTTCATCTGCTTCGTCCATGTCCCTTAAAGATTTCCAAGTCCTCTCGAGTTTAGGTAAAACCTTAACCCTTATCCCCACCAAATCCGACGCTATCGGTCATTTAGTTGAGAAGGTCTGAAGGTGAAGGAACTTACTCCAGTGTATACCGTGTTCGCCGAATCAAGGATAACAAAGACTATGCTCTCAAAAAAGTCAAAATCGCCAAGCTGAACTAAAAATAAAAGCAGAACGCCCTCAATGAAGTCAGGATCCTGGCCAGCTTTGACCATCCCAATATTGTTGGTTACAAGGAAGCCTTCCTTGACGAAGCCTCAAACTCCCTCTGGTAACACAATCATTTCTGTTCTTTTCCAATGTTGGGCTTTCTCCACTTCTAGAGAACCCTTCTAACTTCCCTTTAAATAACCTTCTTCATATGTTTATCTATTCCTGACGGCCTCTCTTTAGATCTAGTATCGTGATGGACTATGCAGATGACGGAGATTTGCTGAGCCGCATCCAGCACCATCAGAAGCACGCCACCATTTTCCAGGAAGAAGATATCTGGAACGTTCTCATCAAACTGGCCAAAGGGCTTAAAGCTTTACACAAGACCAAAATCTTGCACAGAGATATCAAGGTAAGTTTTCAATCCAATATCAATTTAGAGTGCCAACGTTTTCTTATGTAAAAACGGGGAAGTGATGCTGGGAGATATGAATGTCTCCAAGGTATGTCAACAAGGACTCTGTGAAACTCAGACAGGCACACCTTATTACGCCAGCCCTGAAGTTTGGAAAGATCAACCATACGACAGCAAGAGCGACATCTGGTCACTAGGTTGCGTGATCTACGAAATGGCAGGATTGCAACCCCCTTTCCGCGCTGAGGATATGGAAGGGTTGTATAAGAAGGTAATTAGAGGACTGTATCCACGGATTCCTTCTGACTATTCTTCGGATCTAAGCAACATTATCCGGTGCATGCTGCAGGTAGCACCAGAAGCTCGTCCAAGCGCCGATAAGCTATTGGGGATGAGTCCATTGACAAAGAGAAGCAGCAATGCGCTAAAGACCAGCGCAAACTCAGTACAGCCAGAAGAGGAGATTACCAATCTCATCGGAACCATAAAAATTCCTAGAAACATTTCCAATCTCATAAATCAACTGCCCAAAGCTAACTATGGGGACCTCGAGTAAGGCAAACCCAAACGAAGGAGCCTCAACAAGAACGAGCACACACGAACTGTGGTCCATCTGGGGTCCGAAACTGACAGTAAGTTTCTCAAATGGCGATTCGTTATTATTAGTTGTGATGCCATCAAAGTCCGTAGGAAAAATCAAGTCGCCAGGCGGAAAGGCAATTTACGAGAAAAAGGAGGGAGAACAACGGAGGCGGGAACATAGTCAGTTGTTGCTACCACCGATCCACCACAAACTGCCACCCTTACGGAAGTGAATTGATGTTTGTGTATTTGTTGACATTACTTGAAGGGAGAAGCAGGCTATAATACTTGAGAAAACAGTGAGGAATGAGTGAGACGATATTTATTGTATGGGTTCTGAAGTGGATATCTATATTCTCCTAAAGTTGAGGATAATGTTCAGTCTTCTCACTTTATACATCATCACAGGGGTATTTATATTGCTCACTTGCTTAGGAACATCCCTGCATTTAATTATATATACCTCCACATAAGCTCTCACACTCCACCCTATGGCTATCTCTCAACTTCGGCCGCTTCTCTTCTTTCTCATCTTAACTCTCTGTCTCGCACAACAGTGTGTCATTCAAACCAGTCTCGTAGACTGCAAAGACACAGGAAAGTATTGTCAAAGTCAAGATTGTTATCGCATTAACAATGTAGACTACTGCGGCACTCCCTCGCTCGCCAACCAAAGTATATTGTATAAAGTGGCACAAAATTGCGTCAGCGGAGGAGGTTTCAATTGGCTACCTTGTCATGCCTATTGCGAGACCTGTAATGGAGCTTTTGTAAACAACTGCATATCATGTAAAATGACTGATGGCACAGCAACAGGCTATCTCTACCTCGGAACCGCTGACAATACCTGTAGAACGACTTGCATCAACGGATAATACATAATGGCTACGACCGACAGAAAATGCTATAAATGTCACGCTTATTGCACTACTTGTACCAATGGCACTAACTTTAATTGTACAGTATGCGCTTCGAACGACACACTGGGCAATATCATCTACTACACAAGCTCTATAACGGCCTGCCGGACCTTCTGTGACGTGGGTCGATACCCTGACTTAGCGACCAAGACATGTCTGGCCTGTCATGTCTATTGTACGGCTTGCACCGGCGCCACTAACCTCCAATGCTCGACTTGCGCCTTGAATGACTCTTTGGGTGCTCCCCTCTACTACACAAGCTCGATCACGGCCTGCAGATTAACTTGCGATACAGGTCGATACCCAGACTCAGCTACCAGAATCTGTATAGCTTGCCACACCTCTTGTACTGCTTGTACAGGTGGAACCAATCTTCAGTGCACGACGTGTGCCTTGAATGACTCTTCAGGCGCTACGCTCTACTACACAAGCTCGATAACGGCCTGCCGGACCTTCTGCGATGTGGGTCGATACCCTGACTTAGCGACCAAGACATGTCTGGCCTGTCATGTCTATTGTACGGCTTGCACCGGCGCCACTAACCTCCAATGCTCGACTTGCGCCTTGAATGACTCTTTGGGTGCTCCCCTCTACTACACAAGCTCGATCACGGCCTGCAGATTAACTTGCGATACAGGTCGATACCCAGACTCAGCTACCAGAATCTGTATAGCTTGCCACACCTCTTGTACTGCTTGTACAGGTGGAACCAATCTTCAGTGCACGACGTGTGCCTTGAATGACTCTTCAGGCGCTACGCTCTACTACACAAGCTCGATAACGGCCTGCCGGACCTTCTGCGATGTGGGTCGATACCCTGACTTAGCGACCAAGACATGTCTGACCTGTCACTCTTATTGCGCAACCTGCTTCGGCCCAAATTCGAATCAATGTTATAGCTGTAATATCGACACTGGCACACCAGGAGTCTATCTTTATCTAGGAACCTCTGATAACACCTGTAGAACTACCTGTATACCTGGAGAATACATACAATCAACAAGCGTACGTACATGCGCTTTATGTCATTCCTTTTGCGCATAGTGTTACGGTGGGAGTAGCACTGACTGTACGGTCTGTCGTACGACTGATGGCACAGCAACAGGCTATCTCTACCTCGGAACCGCTGACAATACCTGTAGAACGACTTGCATCAACGGATAATACATAATGGCTACGACCGACAGAAAATGCTATAAATGTCACGCTTATTGCACTACTTGTACCAATGGCACTAACTTTAATTGTACAGTATGCGCTTCGAACGACACACTGGGCAATATCATCTACTACACAAGCTCTATAACGGCCTGCCGGACCTTCTGTGACGTGGGTCGATACCCTGACTTAGCGACCAAGACATGTCTGGCCTGTCATGTCTATTGTACGGCTTGCACCGGCGCCACTAACCTCCAATGCTCGACTTGCGCCTTGAATGACTCTTTGGGTGCTCCCCTCTACTACACAAGCTCGATCACGGCCTGCAGATTAACTTGCGATACAGGTCGATACCCAGACTCAGCTACCAGAATCTGTATAGCTTGCCACACCTCTTGTACTGCTTGTACAGGTGGAACCAATCTTCAGTGCACGACGTGTGCCTTGAATGACTCTTCAGGCGCTACGCTCTACTACACAAGCTCGATAACGGCCTGCCGGACCTTCTGCGATGTGGGTCGATACCCTGACTTAGCGACCAAGACATGTCTGGCCTGTCATGTCTATTGTACGGCTTGCACCGGCGCCACTAACCTCCAATGCTCGACTTGCGCCTTGAATGACTCTTTGGGTGCTCCCCTCTACTACACAAGCTCGATCACGGCCTGCAGATTAACTTGCGATACAGGTCGATACCCAGACTCAGCTACCAGAATCTGTATAGCTTGCCACACCTCTTGTACTGCTTGTACAGGTGGAACCAATCTTCAGTGCACGACGTGTGCCTTGAATGACTCTTCAGGCGCTACGCTCTACTACACAAGCTCGATAACGGCCTGCCGGACCTTCTGCGATGTGGGTCGATACCCTGACTTAGCGACCAAGACATGTCTGGCCTGTCATGTCTATTGTACGGCTTGCACCGGCGCCACTAACCTCCAATGCTCGACTTGCGCCTTGAATGACTCTTTGGGTGCTCCCCTCTACTACACAAGCTCGATCACGGCCTGCAGATTAACTTGCGATACAGGTCGATACCCAGACTCAGCTACCAGAATCTGTATAGCTTGCCACACCTCTTGTACTGCTTGTACAGGTGGAACCAATCTTCAGTGCACGACGTGTGCCTTGAATGACTCTTCAGGCGCTACGCTCTACTACACAAGCTCGATAACGGCCTGCCGGACCTTCTGCGATGTGGGTCGATACCCTGACTTAGCGACCAAGACATGTCTGGCCTGTCATGTCTATTGTACGGCTTGCACCGGCGCCACTAACCTCCAATGCTCGACTTGCGCCTTGAATGACTCTTTGGGTGCTCCCCTCTACTACACAAGCTCGATCACGGCCTGCAGATTAACTTGCGATACAGGTCGATACCCAGACTCAGCTACCAGAATCTGTATAGCTTGCCACACCTCTTGTACTGCTTGTACAGGTGGAACCAATCTTCAGTGCACGACGTGTGCCTTGAATGATACACTTGCGATACAGGTCGATACCCAGACTCAGCTACCAGAATCTGTATAGCTTGCCACACCTCTTGTACTGCTTGTACAGGTGGAACCAATCTTCAGTGCACGACGTGTGCCTTGAATGACTCTTCAGGCGCTACGCTCTACTACACAAGCTCGATAACGGCCTGCCGGACCTTCTGCGATGTGGGTCGATACCCTGACTTAGCGACCAAGACATGTCTGGCCTGTCATGTCTATTGTACGGCTTGCACCGGCGCCACTAACCTCCAATGCTCCTCATGTGCTTCTACAGATAGCGGGGGGACAGACTTATATTATAGTAATTTAGCTACTGCCTGCCGAATCTTCTGTGATGCAGGTGAGTTCGTTAACAATGCTACAAAGATGTGTGTTACTTGCCATTCCTATTGCGCGACATGCTGGGGTGCTACTATTAGCGAATGTTCTAGCTGTAATATCGACACTGGCACATCAGGGGCTTATCTTTTCCTTGGTACGGTGGACAATACGTGCCGAACATATTGCATTGATGGGGAATACATTCAAGGATTAAGCAATCGTGAGTGTGGTAAATGTTCGAGTGCTTGTATTCTTTGCCAAAACTCATCTACAACTTGCTATACATGTGCAACTTCATACTATTTTAGTAACCAACAGGCGATATGTGCTAGCAGATATCTGAATGGTAATTGTACTGCTTGCTCGAGCTTCGCATGTGCTGCCAACTACCAATGTCTTCCCTCGTGTCCAAGCTACTTTTACTTCTCGGTCTTGAAGGAACAGATTCCTCTTCTGTTAGGAGACAAATATGTTGGAATGAACGAATCCAACAGTAATATCTGCGAGCTTTGTGACTACCGCTGCATGAAATGTGATGGGCCTCAACACACCAACTGTACCGAATGCACCAATGGATTCTTTAAATGGCCGAACAATAACTACTGTCTCGACTTCTGCCCACAAGCATACTACGCGCCTGCAGATTCTACTCTTCGGGCTAACCGTGTGTGCTTGCCTTGCGATCCTAAGTGTTATTTCTGTTAATCGAGTGCCACTAATTGCTCACAATGTACCTTCCCTTGGACTGCCACAAATGCTGCCTACCTCTATATTAATAGCACCACTTAATCCTCCTGTCTGACGCGATGCCCTACATCTACTTAGCTTGGTACCACGGTAGGTTATTTTGCACATGTGAAATTAATGACGTGCTAGCCTTGCCCTTTCCCATGTTCTGATTGTAATATCGACATATTTGTAAACAGCGCGGGAGCGATCGACTGCAAAGATACAACTTGCAGTAACGTCTTGATTTGTACAGGCTGCCAATCTGGTTATTCGCTTGTATCGGGCCAATGCGTTCAAAATGAATCTTGCAGACAATATGCTATCTACTACCCGACTCCTGGCATTACACAATGGTCCTCTACTGGATGCGAGTGCTTAGAAGGTTACTATTTGTCTTCGTATGTCTCGTGTTCGAGGTGCCATGTTTCATGTAGGACTTGCAATGTTATTTCGTCTTGCCTGACCTGCCACCCGGCATTTGAGATCGACTCGACCACTCTATTATGCACGGTTGAATCGAGATCTGTACTAGTGGGAAGCTATGTAGGTGATGCCGATCCAATTTATCCATTCGCTAGTTCGGGCTATGGCGTGAGTTCTGCGTGTGGACTAAGCTATTTATTTTCTTACAACAACAAGAATCCTTCGATTTCGAACTATTTGTCGGTAACAACAGGTCTGATGAGTAACCATTTCCAGGTGAACATGCATTTCACTTTACTATTCATCGATAAATGGCCCAGTCTTCTTTCCTACATCTTCGTCGAGGACTCTGCAGGAAAAATCTGGGCTACTCATAATCACAACGACTACTCGATGATCGGAGAACAGCTTTGTGGAGAAAGTACTTACGACTACGTATTCCCCATCTCCATATCATTCAACCATACTTTAACTGATTCTGAAGCATTCAAAATCACTACTAACGAACTGTTTCTTGATACTCTCTTAAATGGCGTCGAGAAAAGGTATTGGGGCATACGAGATCTGACCGTCTCTTATACTAAATGTGATATTACGACTTGCGTTACCTGTTACGGTCCAACCTCCACAAATTGTCTGACGTGCCTCTTAAGTACCATGATCGCTATCAACGGAACCTGCCAGTGTGACTCTGCTAATGGCTACTATCTCTACGGGTCGACCTGCACTACTACATGCCCAGCTGGATACTATAAAGACTCGCTAACTTATCGTTGTGTTAATCAAACAACTGGTTTAAGCTGCACACCCCCTAACTCATATGGTGATTCCTCTACTGGATTCTGTGTGGAAAACTGCCCAACCAATTATTTTGCTGCCTATCAAGGTATGATTTGTGTCTTGAACTGTTTAACTTCGTACAATCAGTACGGTTTCAAAGGAGCAAAATGGGAATGCTTCGATGTGTGTCCCAACAACTACGTCGCAGACTCTTCGGGACTGTGTCTCGATAAGTGTCAGACTGGCTTCAGGCTCATCTAAAACAATACCTGTTCCACAAACTGCGGAGTCGATCGGTATTCTTTCGCAGGAGGACTCAACATCTGCGTCACCTCCTGTCCTGTGGGCTACTTCGGCAGTGGCACATCCTGCATCAAAACCTGTCCTGCTTCTACTTTCGGAGACCCAGTGCTCGGAGTATGTGCTGCCACCTGTTCCACAGGCTACTTCGCCTTTGCCAATTCTACTGTTAGCCTCTGTCTTCGGAATTGTCCTGTAGGCTACGAAATGATAGTCTCTGGAGCCGGTACTTGTGTGTCAGTCTGTAACGCTGGCATGTTCGGCAACCCTCTCACTTCTGTCTGCGAGACGACACCCTTGAACTGTCCTGATGGTTACTTTGGAGATTCTACTGACAAGATCTGCGTCACTCTATGTCCTTCGGGAACTGTGGGAGACAATACCACCAAGTTGTGCCAGAGTACATGCACCTCTCCGGGTTATGCTTACTGGGATATCCGACTCTGTGTCGTTCAGTGTCCTTCAGACCCTCCGATGTTCGGTTTAGTCAGTGGATCCTCCAGAACATGTGTCAGCTCCTGCGACTTCGCGACAACCTCCACCTTTGGCGACGTGCAGGTGAATCGTATATGTGTAGCCACTTGTTCTTCCACGCCTTTCGCTACTTTTGGAGATACAGCCTCCAGTCTCTGCAAGTAAATCTGCCCACAGACGGGACAGTATGGAGACTCACGTCACACCAACAGACGGTGTGTCTCTACATGCACAGCCTCTCCACAGACCTTCTCCTACTCAGTGACCAAGATGTGTGTCGACAAGTGCCCCAATGGTTACTTTGGCGATTCACAGAGCAATCCAGGGGTGGGAGTCTGCGCAACAGGGTGTCCTATCGGCTACTTTGGTGATCCCGTGACAAACCTATGCTCTGCCAGTTGTCCTACAGACTATGCAGCTGATTCGACTGGACTAAGGCTATGTGTGAAGCAGTGTCCCGACCTTTACTTCAAAAGACCGAATGGGTTTTGTTATACTACATGTAGTACCGGCTACTGGGCAGACAATGCCACCAGATTATGCACGAATGTCAAACTGGGCTGTACTAATGGTACCTTCGCAGACGCAACAAAAGGGTTGTGTGTTGTGGCAACTAACTGCACAACCTATGCCGATCCCTTCACTAATGGATGTGAGTCAGTCTGCACTGGGGGCTATTTCGCTGAACCCAATACACACACCTGCGTAGCCATCTGTCCTGACGGCTATAGTGAGTTTTCAGATGGCACAGTCTGCACCACAACCTGTTCTGCAGGCAAATACAGAGACATTCAAGCCAATCGTTCCTGCATCTCTGCTTGTAGTCGTTCCCCTTTGGCCTTATTCGCTGACTCGACAAGCCGGAACTGTGTAGTTGCTTCTTCATGTACTTCTGGTTACTTCGCCCACAATACCTCTCTATCCTGTGTGGTGACTTGTTCTGGAGACTACCCCTACGCTGATCCCACAACAGGCTACTGCGTACTCACTTGTCCCAAGACTTACTATGGCGACTCCAATACCCATGCTTGTGTCCAGGCGTGCGACTATACCACCTACAAAAACTATGCTGATGACATCACTGGACTCTGCACCACAAGCTGTAGTACTGGTACCTTCGGTACAAATTCCTCAACAAAGCCAGTCTGTAGTCCTTCATGTCCGGGTGCATATGCCCGTCGGGCTGATGCCCTCATCACTGTCAACCTCTGTGTGGCCAACTGTGGTCCTGGTCTTTATGGAGATCCCTTGAACAGAGTATGTCTGACGAGTGCTCCTAGCTGTCCTGATGGCTACTACGGCAGTGACACCAGCCACAACTGCGTTCTTCCTGCCGACTGTGAGACTGTCTCGGGGAAACACTACTTCGCCGATAGCATTACAAAAATTTGTGCTTAAATGTGTTCTTAACCTGGTTATGGGGATTCTGTTACTCATATCTGTGCATAGAAATGCAATAACACAAGCTTTGGCGAAAACTCAACTAGACTTTGTCTGCCAAGCTGTGCAAGTTCCCCTGTGACTGCCTATGCTGACTCGCAACTGAGTCTCTGCGTCGCCCGCTGTTCCGCTGCCCTCATCGCCACCTTTGCCGATACAGTAAACCTTGAGTGTGTCATCCCTGCAAATTGCCCTTCTTTGACCTATGCTGAGGGCGTTTCGAATCGCGAATGCGTCTCTCAGTGTCCTGCCTCTCCTCGAACCTATGCTTACAGCGTCACGAAAGAGTGTGTCCATGTTTGCCCTGCATCGTACTATGGTGATCTTTCGACATCCACAGGCATTTGTGTTACTAATTGCCCTGGTCTTCTAAATTTCGCTGATAACACAACCAATAATTGTGTCACGGTCTGTCCTGAAGGTTACTTCGGAGACACTGTATCCAAAAGATGCGTCATCACTTGTCCCACAGGTACCTTTGGACAGGCCGATGCGAGTCGGCTCTGTGTGGCTGTCTGTGCGGCTGATACTTGGGGAAATACTGTCACTGCCACTTGCGTGAATGTCTCAACAGCCTGTCCCACTTCCCAATGGGCTGACAACCTCACCCACCTCTGCACTTCCTTCTGCAGCGCTACTTACTATGGCAATAACAACACCAAATACTGCGAGCAAAACTGTCCTGCCCCTTCTTTCGCTCACTAAACCACCAGAGTTTGCATAGACGTCTGTCCGACTTCAGTGACAGGCAGTGGATACTTTGGAGATGCAGGCTCAACTCCTCGCAAGTGCTACCTCACGTGCCAGACACCATCTACTTACAGAGACGTAGTCACCCGCACCTGTGTGACCAACTGTCCTTTCAATAGTTCGTTCAAATCCTTCGCAGATCCTACCACTATGTCCTGTGAGGCTGTATGCTCAACTTTCCCCACAATGCTGTATGCCCAAAACAGCACAGCTACCTGTGTCGCCACCTGTGCTACTGGCTACAAAGACCCTTCTTCCCAGAAATGTGTAGCAAGTTGCGAGTTCCTCCTGGACGCCAGCAGCTCCAGCTGCGTGAGTGTGTGTCCCTACTCATCTGCTGGCTCGATACTGTATGCTGACACTGCCAACAAGATATGCGTAGCTTCGTGTCCTGCTCCGAAGAGGGCTGACTTCGACTCCCATTCCTGTGTTACCACATGTCCTACTGGCACCTACATCGATGAGACTTCCAACACGTGTGTCTATTAATGTCCTGCCGGCTATTACCGTAATTACTTGAATACTACTTGTGTGTTGCCTACCAACTGCCCTTCGTCCACCTTTGCTGATGACGAAACTCGCGCCTGTGTCTCTGTCTGTCGGGGGACCTTTGGAGAAAGTACCAGCAGAAAGTGTGTGTCTACTTGTCCTACTGGGACCTTCGCTGACCCTGTTGCTGCCTTGTGCTCGGCTACTTGCAGCAGTTCAGGTTCTATCACACTGTACGCCAACAGTGCCAATAATACCTGCGAGTCTCACTGTCCAACAGCCACCTATATGAATCCCACGAATAATATGTGCACAGCCACCTGCCCTGCTCCATATTTTGCCGATGACAACAGTATCGCCTGTGTAGCCACATGTCCCTCAAACCCTGCTACTTTTGGTTCATCAATCCTCGATAGAATATGTGTGACAAACTGTTCGTCTGCTTAGTTTCAGGATCTAGTAAATCGTCTATGTACAACTTCATGCCCTGGCGGCACCTTCAGTCTCACTGCTACCAGAACATGCGTCTCATTATGCCCGTCACATTTCTATTCTTTAGGGACAGAATGTGTTTCCGACTGTTCTTTAGGATCCAGATATGCAGATGAGACCACTCGTTCTTGCGTTTCTGTTTGCCCACTAGGTTCTTTCTCTGACACGGTAACGAGTAGATGCGTAGCCGACTGCACTTCTACTGCTTCTGTCACCTACTTTGGATATGGGGAAGGTTTCAATTAGTGCGTTTCCCTCTGTCCTTCTGGGTGGTTCGCAGACGATGATAGCAGAAGGTGTGTTTCGAGTTGTCCTGTTTCTCCTCTGACCTTCAAAGAGCCTAACTCTCGAAAATGTGTCTCTGTTTGTCCTGCAGCCTCATCCCTCTATGCTGACTCGACGACTGGTGCCTGCGTCACGACCTGTTCTCAAGGATACTTCGCTGATCCTCGCACCCGTACTTGTAACCAGACCTGTGCGTTACTCTTTAAAGACCCTGCAGCCACTCCTCCCAGTTGCGTATCCACTTGTTCCAGTAGTGCTCTGTTCGCTGACTCCCTTACCTCTACCTGTGTATCCACTTGTCCTGGGGGTTTCTATGGTTTGAATAGGGTATGCCACTCCCACTGTCCTTTTGGATACTTTGCTGACAACTCCACCCAGAAGTGTGTAGTCTCGTGTCCTTCTCCCCTGTATCCTTATGCCGACAACTCCACCAGAAGATGTGTTGATCGTTGTCCAGCCACCCCCAATCTATTCGGATTCCTGGCTTCGGGACAAACTACAGCAGGTGCCTGCGTCAATACATGCCCCTTGGGCTCTTTCTCTGCCAACTCATCGAGGACATGCGTGACTATTTGTCCTGCTGGTACTTTCGGAGCGATAACCAACAACACCTGCTAGCTGAGTTGCCCGATTGGCACTTTTGCTGACTCCACCACCAACCTATGTGTGGCAACCTGTCCCCTGGGCTTCTTTGCCAATCCCTTGAACAGTGTCTGCGTCTCTGCTTGTAATAGCACTGAGTTCAGGTATGCCGACTCTCTTTCTAGAAAATGTGAGCGTGTGTGCACGGGAGGTCAGTTCGCCAGTGATATCAGCATGGTCTGCACTACTGTCTGTCCTCCACCCACATTCGGCGACCCCTACTACAGTCGATGCGTCGGCAAGTGCTACAACAATACCTATGCTCTTTCCGATTCTACCCGAACGTGTGTCGCTGTCTGCCCTGCCTTAGGTGATCTTTATGCTGACGATGCCACCCAAACTTGTGTCGCTGCTGCTACCTGCTCAGCTGGTAGGTATGCAGATCCTACTACCAGAAGGTGTGTGGATGTGTGCACAGTCGCATCTGGACTATATGCCAATCCTACGGTTAATACGTGCACGGCTACATGTTAAGCACCATACTATGCTGATGACTCTACCAGAAAGTGTGTGACCCAGTGTCCTTTTAGGCGTCCCTCAGTGTACGCACTTAATACGACTCGAAAATGCTCATAAGTCTGCACTGTAGGATTTGCCGACCCAACCACCATGATATGCGTGGTCAATTGTCCCGACGGCTACTTCGCAGACGACACAACCAACACTTGTGTAGCAGTGTGTCCTTCGCAGCCCACCTCTCTCTTCGGAGACAACTCGACCAATAAGTGCGTACCCTCTTGCCCCACTTCTCCCGCCTTCTTTTCGGACAACTCTACAAGGAGATGTGTCTACACCTGTCCTGACGGCACTTTTGCTGATTCCAGCACCAGAAAGTGCGTGAAGTATTGTCCGAGCAGCACATTTGCCGAAAACTCTACCAAAGAGTGTCGAGCAGTCTGTCTCTCAGGCTCCTCAGACCCTGTGACCGGAAAGTGCATAGCAGTCTGCAGTGCTGCCTACTATTCAGCCTCAGGCACTTGCGTCCTGACTTGCCCTTCTACTACACCTACTCTCTATGCTGATGATGCCACCCACAGATGTGTAACTTTGTGCCCTGCTCCTACTTTCGGCGACCCTCTTGCCAAGAAGTGTGTGCCTGTGTGTCCGATTGCTTCTGCCTTATTTGCCGACCCGTCTACCTCTACTTGCGTGAGTACTTGTCCTTCAGGTTCCTTTGCTGATTCCTCGACTCGCACCTGTGTCGCAGCTTGTCCCATGGTTCCTTCCCTATTTGGATACTCCTCCACCAGGACATGCGTGGCCACTTGCCCTTCTGGTTTTTACGCTTCTAACGACAACTCTTCCAGACTGTGTGTTGGTCAATCGGACTGCTCGAACGCACTGGATCTCTATGCTGACAGCACTACTTCCACTTGTGTAGCTCGTTGTCCTTCTTCTCCCCCCATGTACAGCAGCAATATTACCCAGACCTGCGTCCCCAGCTGCTCTCTGGACTGGGACATGTATGCTGACAATAGTTCTCGGAGATGCGTCTTCTATTGTTCTGCAGGCACCTTTGCCGATCCTCCTACTCGCTCTTGCCTTACCACATGTAGTGCCTCACACTACGCAGACAACTCGACCGGAAGATGCGTCACAGTGTGTCCTGCTGGTTCCTTCGCTGATGCTCGACTCCGCATCTGTGTTGCTAGCTGTCCTGTGGATCCTGTCTACTACGGAGATACAGTTTCTGCCACTTGCGTCCCGGTCTGCCCTGCCAACTCCTTCGGAAACCCTCTGACTCAGCAATGTGCTTACAATAGCCTCGGGACTTCTACATGTCCTAATGGCTACTTCGCTGATTCCTCCACGTATCTCTGCGTCCGAGTCTGCCCCATGAGGGAGAACATTTACGCAGACCCCGTTACTAAGAGGTGTGTCTCTGTCTGTCCTGCTACTTACTACTCTGACTTCTCTACGATGAGTTGTGTTCTCACCTGCCCGACTATGCCTTCTCTCTTCGCCGACACAGTGACCAGTGTTTGTGTGTCTTTGTGTCCAACTGGGTACTTCGCCGAAAACAATACTCGAGTCTGCGTGTCTAGCTGTCCTAATGGCAGTTGGGCTGACTCCTCGACTCGCCGCTGCGTCGCCAACTGTACTGTGAACCCACTCACTTTTGCAGACAACTCTACATGGTCCTGCATGGTCGCCTGCCCTTCAAATAGCTTCTACGACTATTCATCACTCAGATGTGTGGATATATGTTCTGTTAATACATATGCGGATAACTCCTCACAAAGGTGCGTGAAAGTATGCCCAGACGGCAGCTTCGGTAGTAACGATACTCGTGTGTGCGTTTCTACTTGTGCAATCGGATATGGTGATTCCTCTAATAATTTATGCGTGGCTGTTTGTTCGGCAGTACCGCCCTCATTTGGCGAACCTGTCAGCAGAAGGTGCCTAGATAGCTGTCCATTGAATGTCGCTAGTCAGTTATTCGCAGATGACACGACTCGAGAATGTGTGTCCGCTTGTCCTCGGATCAGTGGTATCCCCAAACTCTACCGCGATAATCTGACTCTGAGATGCGTTCCGAGCTGCGATATCAATCGTAGTGAGTATGCGGATGAGATCACGGGATATTGCGCTTTAGAATGTGTTGCCCCACAGTTTGCCGATCCTTCCACCCATATGTGTCTAACGATGTGTCCGGAACAACCTTTTACCTATGGAGACGTCATATCACGCACATGTTTAGCTGTATGCCCAAGCCCTTATTTTGGATAAAATACAACACGTACGTGTGTAGAGACTTGCCCACCTGGTTCATTCTCAATAGTCGATAGTCATATCTGTGCTCTTTACTGCCCTGCCACTCCGACGCAGCATTATGCAGACCCGACCACAACTTCTTGTGTGCTTGTTTGTCCTGCCCTTTATTTCGCAGATCCATCCACTAGATCTTGCGTCTAAGTGTGTCCAATGCGTGAACTTCTCTTTGCCGACAACTCCACCCGCCAATGCGTCAAAACCTGTCCGCCTGGCAGTTATGCCGATAAAAAATCTAGTTTCTGCGTACTGAACTGTCCTATATTCGATGGTTCCAACAGCTCTGAAGCACAGACATATGCTGCAGACTACAACAGTGCTTGTGTCGAGGCGTGTGCTTTCCCTCTATATGGGTATCCAGTGACGCGACGATGCATACCGTCCTGCCCGATTCGATCGTATTCCAACGACAGCGACAGAGTCTGCTACGTCTGTCCTGCGCTTTGTTAGTCGTGTACCTCTCTGAAGAACTGTCTAACCTGTACTTCTGGAGTATATCTCGAAGATGGCGCCTGTGTAACTTCCTGTTCCTCGCTTCCGATGCGATATGCTCGCGATATCGACATGACTTGCGTTCGTGGCACAGGGTGCAACCCACTTTTCGGTCTAAATTCTACGAATGAATGTGTAGATGCTTGTCCTTTGGGTATGTATGCGAACGACACCTTCTTCCGATGCGAGGCTTGTCCAACGACTTGCGTTCTTTGCACTGGCCTCAACAACTGTTCGGAATGCGTGAGCGGCACCTACTCTTTCAATAACGGGTGCTTTGCTTATTGCAGCCCTTCGCTACATCTATTTATGTAGAATGGAAGCTGCACTGGTGCTTGTATAGAAGGGACCTATCTGAACATCTTGAGGTGCTAGAGTTGCGACACAAGCTGCATTACTTGCATGGGTGCAGCCAATAACTGTACCAGGTGCCGTGGCGGACTATACATTCAAGATTATGTATGTTCTTCATTCTGCTCTGCAGGGTACAAGCCCAACCAAGCCCTGCGATGCGTGATTTGTAGCAACTGTTCGTCCATGCTGAAGTACTTCCTGAACTATAGTAGGAACGAGGGCAAAAACCTAATATATGTGCGGTTCACCAACCCAGTCAGTATCACAGCCAATCTCAAAGATATCATCAAGGTAGTTACAAAGACTCGCAGACTGTTGGCAGGCGACGCACTAGACATCTAAATCGATCAAGTGGACGACAAAACCATCATAATCACACTGCCGGATAACAGCAATAGCTTTGACTATGAAGTCCAGATCATTCAGCCTGAATACATTCGCGACGATTAAGGCAATCTTCCAGAACGTACTCGAACCGTTATAGTCGTCCCAGCCTCGCAAATTTTCAGTACTAACATGAGTGCCTCATATGGCAACTTCGGCCTCTTCCTCTCTGCCATATCTTGGGTGGTTTCTCCTTTCGATACTGAGGTCCAAACCCTTATGCAACTCTTTTTCCTTCACTATTTCATAGGCAATACCTACCCAGTGAACCTGCATAACTTCCTGGCCTCTTTCCAAATCTCTACTCTTTCTTGGATACCCAACTTCTTCGGGTCCTCGCTCCCGCCTCGTTCTCGTCGAGCCAACATCCCTGACAAGGTTGCCGACATGTATGGAGACTTACTTTTCCTTAGGAATGGTGGCTACATCTTCACATTCGTCTTTGTGATCTCTCTTCTTTTTGCTTTTGTCAAAGTTCTCTCAGTCCCTGAAATCAACAAGTTCAAGCGTGCACGTATGTGGTTCGAAGAAGTTCTGCGGGAGAAGTGGAAGTTTTCGATTCAGCTGTCCTTTGTTTCTGTGCTGGCCATTCCGCTGTTCCTTACCGCCTTCCTGAACTTCCGTGACTGCACGGCGTACGACGCTACTGCTGGTCTCTCTGTTGCCATATCATTAATAGTCTTCCTGATCTTCCTCGCTGTCATCGCCTTGAGTCTCATCCAAGTAGTCAGATTCTACAGACAGAACCCGAAACTTGTGGAATCTCTGCACAAGGCTACTGACATTATTCTCCAGGAAAACTAATATCATCTTCTAAACAGCCAGAACCAGTTCCTCTTCAACATGAAGAAGATCGACCTGCGCAACGTCCACTACCCCAAGATCAACGGCGAGAACATCCTCCCCTTCACTTGCGTCTACCGTTTCGACCTCCTCAGTCTCCTCTGTCCTTCCATCCTCCATGTCCGCGCCCTCCTCCTCTCTCTCGTGGTGGTGCTAGCCATGTCTTCGCCCGTCCTCCAAGTCAGCCTGATGATTGTCATCAACTTCCCAGTGCTGCTGTACTTCGTGCGGGTCCGTCCGTTCACCTTCCAGTGGCGACGCATGCGTCTGCGTAACTACATGCGTATCTTCAATGAAATGGGATTACTGTTTGTGGAAATAATGTTTCTAGTATACTCTGTGATGGAGTTTAATGAAGTGGGCGTTGGTTCAAAACAGAGGATGTCATCAGTAATAAGCAATTGTATGCAGGTGATCCTTGCTCTCAACTTTATCTACCTGTTGATAAGGACATACGTGGAAGTAGAGGAGAAGATCTGGAACAGGTTTACACAAACTGCTTGTTTCAAGACCAACTTCCCAGAATTAGCACAACAGCTTGAATAAGAATCAATCAGACTCAATGGAGGCAGAGCCTTGACCCGGAGGTTGAATCGCAAGGCTAAAGAGACCCTCAACAATATGTTCAAGAAACTCAAGCACCAGGCACTCGAATACAACTAGCTTAGACCTCTAGAGGATGAGAAGCTCAACCCAGCACCGTATGGCACGAATCCGCTGATATTCTTAGATAGCAGTCTCTCAGTCTCAAATACTCACTTTTCGCTCAATCGGAAGCAGCGCAAGAACATGATTCAAAAACTGTTCTCGGCGTCGGGTCCAAAATAAGTGATGGATGAGGAGAAAGAATGGAAAGACCTAGCCAACGCATCATCCTCAGACCGCAGGCCCGAGGCGTTTAACAACCTGCAAGGCGACGACGAGAACTCCGTCTATGAAGACTATGAAGAGGAAATTGCGATAAAGTTGTCACAGGTGGAAAGGTTCTTCGTGAGCGGAGGGAACAGGAAGAAGGGGAAGAGGAGGGAAGAGAAGCCAGGGAGCTAGAAAGAAAGCAGCGAGTCGGGGGAAGGAGGTTTGATAGGCGAGTATCAATGATCTATCTCTCTCATTACAATTTCACAAGATCTCAATGAATAATTTAGTTTAGCAAGTTCCATTCGAATAGAAAACTATTTTTTATCCGAAACAAAGTGGCTTATGTCGGAGTTTCGGACAGTAGCTTTCTTTCATCGATCACCCACATATAAATATACAAAGAGGCCTCGCCCGACTCCATTATAAAGTGGTATCAGTTTAATTTTATGTCCTCTACCTAGATCACATTGCATATCCTAGCCATCAAACACATACCCAACACACTATCCACACCATTATCAGGCTCATCCACTGGCAGTGTACCCCAAACTTAGTCGTAGAGTTCGTGCTGTTGTTAGTCTCAAGCTTCACACCATCGCTATTACTATTGTTACTTGTGCTGTTGTTATTAGTATCGGTCGTGTTCGCCGTATTCGGCTGAATCACCACTGCGGGTGGTTTCACTCGATACACCTGGAACCTTATGCCACAGTCATTGTTCATGTCGAGGTAGAGGTATCCCTAGTCTCCCCACTTAGTGCCCCAACTATTTTTGAGGATCCAGTTTCTATCGGCATCATAGCCAACTAGCAGCATACCGTGATTCACCATTTACTTCCTGACGGTGCCGGGGCAGGAGTACTTGCCTGAGACATAGCTAAATAGGTCTTTACTGGTTGTATTTATGTAGAAGGACACTACGATGGGACCTTCGATCAAAAATGTTTTAATCTGAGTCTCCGTAATACCGTAGTAGGCTTAGTCGACGGCGTTGCTGTAGGGCTTGTAGGCCAGCTTGGGGTAGCAAATGCCGGCTGTTGTAGTCTGGCCATAGTAGGAAATGTAGGGATAGGCTGTTTCATTAGGGAGTCCATTAGTCACAAATCTTTTGATCGCAGCCGAAACATATCCACCACTGCAATTACTACTAAGTGTGCACTGGACAAGGTACTACTATGATAAGTCGTATGTCGTGAAGTTGTATTGCAAGAAGTAGGACTCTGCGTAGGCGACGGCCGAGAAGGCCCAACACGACCCACACAACCCTTGATCTTTGGGTGGCGTCACCTTGTTGAGGCTGCGCCAATCTATTGCGTCAGGCAAGGCTCCTCGCACCTTCCCAGATCCAAAGAATTCCGTTTTCTACTCGTCTTTGAAAAGAGTATTCGCAAGACCTAAGGAATACAACGATAAACTGTTAAACATACCTTGCAATTCTTCAGGTGAACGATCTGAAAACTTGCTAACGTCATGTATGGCCCCGTTGAGGGCGTTGAGTTCTCTTATTCTAGCGACATCAGCCTCAAAGTAGGCTTTGCGGATCTCCTTCTCGTAGCCGGTGTATGTCCTGTTAAACTCATAGATGTATTGCTAGAAGTCTGTGATAGTCTGGGCGGAAAGTAGGTGGAGTAGGCAGAGAGTGAGAAGGATAAAGATGGAGTGGTTATTAAGGAAGAAAGACATGATAGAGTGTAGTTAAAGTTGTTGCGGACAAGTTTAATAGTGACTTGGCTAATTAAACTCTGATATGTGGGATAACAGAAAGCAGAACATGAGTGATAAAAGCCGAGAGAATTGATAAGGTGGATATTTGCTATAGGTGGAAGGCAGAGGGAAAACACGTCTGAAACCAGCACAAACAGAGGCCTAGAGTTTATTTGGTCGGCTGTTATAACAGTGGCATATCGATAATATGGGATTGTTAGGCTGTCTGCGCCTGCAGTTGTTAGGACAGCATTAAGGAATATCGACACTTATATTTTATAGCCCATATCAGTCTGCTCGCATTTAGTGTCCCATGAACTTCGACCTCAGCGCCTTCGATCAAAAGGTAACTCCCTCTTCGGCACCCCTTCCCCTTCTAGAAAAGTGAAATCCTCGGCCAGTTCGACGCCTTCTGGGATAACAAGAACTTCGAAATTAATAACAAAAGCTTCTTCTCCGACAAGCATTCCGAAAATGGTGACAGCCCCGACCCCTTTGCGAGTCGCCTTCACTAAAACCCTTTTCACAAACCCTCGGGTTTCGGCGAAGATGACTTCCCCACCCATCAGCCCAACCAATAATAAGTCAACATGTTCTTCAGCTCTAACTCTCGTCCCCGTCTCTCGGCAACTCGCAAGTCTCAGCAAAGCATTAATGGTATTGGTTTCGGCGACGCCGCTCCCAATCAGGATGAAGGCAAATCCCTCTCGCTTGGAGACTTCGGAGACCCGGAAGACAATAGCAGAGTCGAGCAATCAGGTATTTCAGAAAGGTTTAACGTCCCTAAGGACTCCAAAGCCTCGCAGGAAATGTGGGAGCGTGAGGACAACTTGGGCAGCATGAACGAGTCACGCAACCTGGACGACATCTCTTTTGAGAACCAGCCTCCAGGTTTTTCCAAGATTTCGAGAGGATTCGTTTTTTAAAAGGAGATGAAGGAAGTTTACCAGTCAACCGATGACAGTTTCCTGAAGCTCAAAGCAGAGCTAGCCAAGCCAAAGCCAAAAGACTTTAGATAGTTCTTCAAAGAACTCAGTGACGAGAATCGCAAAGAAGAGATGATGGAAGACTCATTCTTGAAGCGATCCAAGTACCACTCACGAGAAGAGTTCGAAGAGTATATTAAAACCCTGAAGCATGAGAAGAGAAGACGCGAAGAAGAGCATCAGAGACAGGTCACGCAGGTGCCCACGCGTGATATTCTCAACAGCATCAACCGTGTGCCAACAACGAAATCTATCTCGGGTACAGAGAGTCCGTGGAGGGACTTCTCTAAAAAGCAAGAAACAGAAAGCCAGAACCCAGACAATTTTGACTGGAACGAAAAACCCATCAGCGACCTTGAAATCCATGGGATTATGTCTAAGGAGACGATGAAAGTTCTAGGAAGCAACCAAAGAATAGAAAGCGTAAAACAGGAGACGTCAATCATAAATAATGGAGCGCCAAGCAAACCCAAAGAACAAGAACTGGAGTCTGCAGGCACATCCAGTTTTTCCAAAGCCAATAGTCTCAATATCAATGAGTGGAACTTCGGCTCAGAGCTCAATAAGAAGTCAGAGTCCAGCAAGCAGTCCAGCAAGCAGCCCAGCCACCTCATGGTACAGCCTTCCACCCTTCAGATGGAGGACGAAGACGAATACGATTGGGAAAAACAGGCAGAAATTAAGCAGCAGAAAATGGACCGTATAGAGGCCATCCCCCAGAAACTGCAGAAACCTCCCAGTCTTAACCTGGGATCTTCAGCGCTGCCCCAAGTTCTTGAAATAGGGTCTTCGGGAAACATCATATCGGCAGATATGAAGAACCCTGACTTCGATACTTTGGATGCTGATGGCTTACACAATCAATTCGAGTCTTTTGACAATAATGATCAGAATGACTTCTTTTCAGACACCGATTTGGGCAGGTCTAATCCCCAACCTCAGCAGCCCCAAGAAACTCCCAAGTAGCTACCAAAGAAAGGACAGAAAAAGTAGTTGACAGCCATCAGAGAAGAGAACTCGAATTTGTTCGAAAAAACAGTCGAGGAAGAACGCATGGGCAAGGTGATCAAAAACTATGAGAAGCTGCAGCAGAACTACGAGTCACTTATGAACCAGTTACGTTCGAGTTCGCAGGGCCAGCAAAAAATCCTGGATGAGCTAATGATCCTGCGGCGTGAATGCAAGACGAAGGAATAGACTGTAGAGAAGACGATCGAAGTGAAAGAGCTGGTGAGGTAGAAAAAGAAGGATTAACAAATGCACGAAATCAAGAAGATAGTCGAACAACAATCAGAGCGAACGACAATCGAAAAGGAAATCAGGGAACGAATTGCCAAAATGGAAGAAGTAGTCAAGACCAGCTTCCAGGAACTCAGTACAGGGCCCACGCCTCCCAACCTCATCTGGGTCAACCCAGAGCTCCAGAAAGCACCATAGAAATCTGTACATCCCCCGAAAGACAGCGAGAATAGTAGTCACAGAGATAATTTCAGTGAAGTGGCGTCTGATTCGCAGGTGTCCCAGAAATCGTATGGAAACCCGGTAGGATTCCAAGTGCCCAAGAAGCCATCTGCCTCGATAAAACCGATCGAGACTGAAGAAATCTACTCCCCACTTCAGTTGAAACTCGAAAACATGCCTGGCTCCCCCTTCGTAGCGCTTTCGGAAAGTCCTGCTGCTCATCACAATAATTATTTTAGAGACTCCCTAAAAAAACTGAATCTCGCCAACTCTGCCAGACGCTATTCTTCCGGCGAGTTGTACACTCCGAAGCACATCGTCCAAGCTGATCACTATCTACGGGCTGCCTGCGTGCAGGAGCAATGCATAATCTACGAGTCCTTTGACTTCTTGGTCCACGCTCGCTATAGCTCAAGTACCACCAATGCTCTGAGCAAAAAGCGATGCTGCAAAATAAGCGTCAGTCTACGCAATAAGACAATCCTGAGCCTGAACGACGTTATCGTGGTGGTCTACGGGTGTTTGGGCGAACAGCTGAGCATCAGTCCTTCTAAAATCTGGGCGCAACAACTCCGAACTCAGTAGGTTCTCGGGTTTGACGTTTATCTATAGAATATCAACCCGTAAAGCCACCACCTTAACATGCAAATATGTTACAAGACAGAGAACATGCTACGCAAGAAGATAGAAGTAAGAGTGCCTCGGCCTGTCACAAAGTTCCTGGACCTCCAGTTCACACACGAAGAACAGTTCCGCTAGATCTGGGACGACCTGGGCAACGAGCTGGTCGTAGAGGCGAAGCTGCTCAACTTCAAACTAATCAAGTCCAGCGAAGATATCAAGATGATACTACCCTTCATAGAAGTAAATCCATTCACAGTCATATCTTTAGATAAGCTAATAAGAGGAGACAGAGTTCGGATACGGGCTGCTGTTCAACGTGATGAATTGCGCTGGGCTGTTCCTGCTGAAGCTGAGGTGTTCGACGGACGGCCGAGCCTCTCTGCATGTGAAGTACGAGGCGTCGCAGTCGCGGCCATACGCGTAACAGATTCTGGACCTACTGAACTGCATCCTGTATATGTGAAGGTTTACTGGAAGAAAGTCTAAGAGTAGTTTTTAATCGCACCTGGATTTAATTTATATCGCAAGGACACAGCATATTACACTGATTACAACTAGCAATAAATTTTAGTGCCTCTACTTCTCCCTACACTTATTTCTAATCCGTCCAGTCCCTCTCACCATGGCAGACCTCAACGCCTCCCACACCCTCAACAACTCCATCTCCAAACAGAAGTTCTCCTTCCCCAAAGCTGAACGATTCCTGCCTCCCGTCAAGCCACCGTACCTACTCCCATCGCTTTACCTGTTTACCCTCTCAGATGCGACCAGTCCTACTACGACATCCCCGGTACCCGCGTCAGCCGTACCACTTCCTTCGGTAAAGGCAACAAGACCAAAATGGAGCTCGATAAGAAAGACATCCCTCCTCCTAACACCTACACGATTCATAGTGATTTCTAGCTTCTAGACAGTAAACGCAGAGGATTCTCCTTCGGCGCAGGCCGCTACGTACCTTCTCAAGCCAAAATGCAAATAACAACACTCTTACCTTTTTTGAAACTTATAGTAAGTCAATGGAGGACCCTTGTAGAACGTCAAGCTACTCGCCAAGCTACCAGGTCCTGGCTAATATCCTCTCAGATCTACTCTCGAAGGCAGAACCACAGTACTTCGGTCCAGACTCCCAGACACCAGTATGTCGGGTAGCAAGCTTGTCCCAGGACCAGGAGCTTATGACTTTACTCCATCAATAAATCCTCGCGGCGAATACTTACTTTCGAAGTTCCGAAACTCGTACTGCCGAACCATATCGCCACCTTCACACAATAGTCAAAACAACAGCAGGGCCCTAACTGACAATACCTTGAAAAACCCAGGTCCTGGACAATGTAAATAACTATCATAAAAGCGATGTACGTGATATAGATGACAGCCAAATGACTATTGATCCCGAGGGACAGTACTTCTTGTCGAAGATGAAGAACAGCCAAGTGCGGACGTTCGGGAAGTCGCGAAGACCCAGTCTGGGGGGGAAGACGATCAGTCCAGGCCCAGGCGCATAGTAAGAGACTATTTTATATCGTAACTGTGGTGTGTGTGCAGCAACAACTATTCGGAGTTCGGACAGTGAGACAGGATCGAGTCGGCAGCCAGGACGCCCAGACTATTTATATACAGCAATCTTAACTTTTCCCTTTCCTAATAAATTCTAAATTTTCTATCCCGCCTTTTAAATTCTATTTTTACTTTCAGTCACCTTTAAGACCCATACCCACCAAATGCATCCCAGTCGTCTCTTCAAAAAGCCCCCAAAACCCATTCCTCGCCAGCGACTCTTCATCCACCTTTATGAAGGCAGGTCATACTACAAGGTTTCATACGATGGCTTGCCTGAAGATTCAGATTCCTCAAGCCTACATTTCTCGCACCAGTTATCGCACTCTCCTCACAGAAATCTTCACGCTACTCATCATGAATTGCCCCATCATGACCCTCCAAAACTGAAGCGAAAGAAGAACCCTCCGAAGCTCACAGAGTTGAACTAAGCCAGAATCATGGTCGAAAGCTCACCCTAATTATTGAGGATACCCATTGAATTCTCGATTCTGCTGAAAGAAGCTCCGAATGGGCCATTAACACTTTTCCAAAAGCCAGATACTTTCACTGATCCTCCAATAATGATGATTCTACCGATTCCCAGACTCTTTCAGATTGTAGTTCGGAGTGGTGTGCCAGGCCTGCCGAAGCCAGTCAAATACGAAGTTATCGATGAGGAGCACCTGCATGATCATGACATCAGCGAGAACAGCGACGTTATGGTCATTAAAGGCAAGAAAAAGGGAAGAGAGAGGAAGGGCGACGATGAGGGGGGAAACGATGGGAAGTCCAATGATGAGAAAGATAGTATGATTATGGTGAGTAGCATGGAGTCGGGAGTTGGAGCTACCGCAGCAGACTTTATATGATAGACTTCGGAACCGGAGGGGCGTGCACGACAGGAATCGGCCGCCAGTCGTGAAAGTGGAAGAGGCCTGACCCACCAAAACACTGAGTTTAAGCCCTATGCTTGCTTTTATAAATATTTTGTCTAGTACAATAATTTTTCCTACTATCAAATACTCACCCATCACCCATATCTAAAATGATTTCTTCGTCCGAGGCTACCATACTGCCCATCACTCCAGATATTTCAATCGAAGTGCCACCAGTCTTCGTATCCGACGCCTCCTAGGAAATATCGAGAATTGTAGGTTCCAACAAGCTTAGCGACTTCCTCCGATAGGGCAACCTGGAGACTCGCAAGAAGAAATGGTAGGCGCTGGTGGCAAGTCAGTGTAACCGGTTCGAATCACTCGTGCTTTATGGCTTTGTCTTCGAGAGCATGGGTTTCCTGCTGCGCCTTGACTTGAGAAAGACTAAAAAACTGAATTTGAGTAAGATCCTTTTCTGATTAGTGTTTAGGCAACAACTCTCTTCCCATTTTATAGTTTTTGGAAGCTGTGGACTGTCCCAGTTTGCGAGAACTCAACCTCATGTCAACCTCGGTGCGAGATATTTCCTGTCTTTCCAGAGTCCGTTTCCCGCTGCTCGAAAGCCTCTATCTCGGTAAGTCCTCTTGACCATAATGTGCAGGTTGTAACACAATCACAGACATTAAGGTGCTCAGAAACTGCGACTTCCCCCGGCTGAGGTGTCTCTTCCTATGTAATCTATGCAGCTTAAACATTTAGTTAGAAACTGGATAATCGACATCCAAGTTGTGGGCTACCTGCGGTTTCCGCAATTGCGTCTACTGTATTTGGGTAACTTCTACACCGCAACCGGAAGAATGCAACTTAATTGAAGACATTTCGACCTTGAAGCGCATGGACTTTCCTCTTCTGCAATAACTGAGATTAGGTAATCTTTGCGCTGCTCATATGTTTAGCTTTTAATCGGATCGTGGGCATCACGGCTCTGCAGTATTTGTCGTGCCAGGAACTAAGAGTGCTAAGCCTGAGTAAGTATCGACCTTTGCTGATGTACAGACAACAACTGTGTGGGCATGAACGGAATGCGGGACTTCATCAAAATGTACAGGAAGGGGACGGAGCATGGGAATCCTTTGCCGAAACTGAAGAGCATCGACTTGCGTAAATCCGATCTCGTAATATTTGATAGACGGAAACCGGATCAGCGACCCCTAGTTGCTGCGTGGAACAGACTACCTCATCGCTGGATGACCAAAGGATCAGACATTAACGCATTTGTAATTAACTTGTATACGAAATACAACTAAATCATGATGGGCAGCGTCTATGGGTGCTTGCAGAACCAGGGAAAATAGGCTAGTATTTTTTATGGGACTTTCAGATTTGAATATAAAATTTCCTAGTAAGAATTCCAATCGAGGAGACTTTCGCTTTCATTACCAGTATGAGGGTTATTAAATCGGCTCGGCTCTCCCACACTATATTCATTAAATTCCTACAAAAATATCTCACACTCGACATGACAACCATCTATATCGAATACTGCGGTGGATGAGGCTACAGAAGACCAGCCCAGGAGGTCGAGAGACAGATTCGCCAAAAGCTCCCTAACTGTCCTCCCATCGAACTCGCCTCCGCCCAGACACTCACCTCCCTCATCGAGGTGTTTGTGGTCAAGAACGGCCAAAGGACCAAGGTGTGGAGTCGAGGCAGACAGGATACCGTGGAAAGGGTCGATGAAATCGTGCAAAACCTGCAATCGGAGCTGCAGAGAAGTGAGAAGTGAGAAGTGAGAAGTGAGTGAGTTGATGAGGAGGAATTCCTTAATGATAGTCCAATACTAAACCTACAGGAGGATCGGGCTTGAAACCAGGAGTTTCTCATTATATATGACTCGATATGCTATCATCCATTTGTAAGAATCGAATACTTTAGATTATCTCTCCCCATCGTAAGGGTGGTTTCTCAGGGCAGAGGATCGTACAGGGAGCTGTCGACCCTGGGCTTGTTGAAGCTGTTGATCCTTATCTTAAAACTGGCTCTTCTCCTGCGCCGTTCAGGAGTCCCTGTGGCGTCTTCTTCATCTACTTCCTTTACCCGTAACTTATCCAGGCTGTCGTTCTTTCGAGCCGATTTGAGAAGCATTCCGGGGGCAAGGCACATTGTCTCTCTGAGGGTGTGCAGGGCATCTTTAATCTCGATGCTCTGCTTGTGTACGATATCATTCTTAATGTTCCTTAGTTTCATGAGCATCTTCTCACTGTCATCTCTGCGCTGGCGTAGTTGCTAGTTGCGGTCCTTCTCTATCCTCTTGAGGTGGGCGTTCAGCACTGACTCCTGGTGCTTGCGCATGGCCTCGGTTTTCTGTTGGATCTTTTCCCTCTACCTCACGGTCCTTGGTCTTTCGCTCTCGCTGTTCGAGGGCATGGGATTCATGTTTGACCTTTTCGGCTTACTTGTACTGTTTGAGCTTGACCAGATTCCTGTGGACGGTTCCCTGCAAAGATGCGAAGAGACGTAAACCCACAACTGTACCTTTATTTGCTTTTGAGCTCGTGCCAAAGCTTGGAGAGCTTGTTTTTCTGTTAAAACTCGCTCCGCAACCGCATCTCCTCTTTCTCCATTTCTGCCAAATGTCTGCTTTTCAGCTTCTCCAGACTCATCAATGCCGCATTTTCGTATTCCTCCATGTACGCGTTCCAAGCATTGTTGAACTCCAGCAGCTTATTTTGCTGCAGGGTCGTCATGCTATGTACTTTGGTCTGCTGTTCACGGAGGAAGTTCTGCTTCTGCCGGTGTAGTTATTTCTCGCGAATTTCGTTGGCCTTGGAGTGGGCCTTGTCGGCTTCGGTATACTGGCTGGATGCCTCACACTTTTTACGGTAGTCCTCCAAGAGCTGCAGGAATTCAACCATACGGTAGTTAACTAAAGACCTTTCGTCAGTGCTTTATTCGAGTTTCGAAAGACGTCACATTATTCAAGGTCGGTTCTTACTTAGACGTGAGTTTGTTTTCGATTTAGGTCTCCCAGAGGACTGCCAGGAACTCGTCGAAGCTGAGGTGTGTGTCGGTGCTCAGGATGACGCGTCCCAAGATGCGAGGGTGCCAGACCTTGAGTCCTCGGGTGTCTTTGAAGTACTTAATGGTGTCCTGGAGAGAGACGACTCCTCTGCTCGCTGTTTGTCCATGGTGTTGAAGGCTGTGAGGAGGTCTTGGAGCTCGCTGCTGCCCAATACTTCCTTGAGGCGAATATTGTTATTAGGGGGGTTGGGAGGCAGCTGTTGGTTCATAGTGTTTGTATTTAGGACTATATATTGGTGGCAATAACAACCGACTGGGAGTGGGCAGTGCATGTCTGAGGGGCTAACATCGATTTAATGGACATTAATTCGAAGACCTTGTTTCTGGAAGTAATTTAATAGGCACAACGAGAATACTGGGCAGAGTCATGGAGTGCTATTGCATCGAGTGCTATTGCATCGAGGCACTTCAGGAATCTCCCAAGGCACTGTCCATCCCATTTAACTCTTTGGATAAATCCAAAGTTAACCACCCAAAAAGGTTCAGTAAACTTTGCTTAGCACCCTTAAAATATCGACAGTCCGTTTAACCCGAATTCCCATCCCATTCGCTAAAATCTACAATTATTTGTCCCTTAATTAGGCCCTGGCAGCCATGGCGTTCTGCCTCAGCCGATCTGCTCCCCCAATAGCAGCCATGATCCAGTGTCTCAGGGTTGGGAATTTTAGAAAGGGTGGTAATTTGATAAGAAGGCTGGTGGAGGAGGAGAGTTACAGATAGGCGTGGACTAAAGGCAGGATAATTATAGAGCAGGACGTATAAGAGGGTTGGGGGAGGAAGTAATAATAGTTATTGGACTTTTCGTAAAATACCACACACTTTCTTCGAGTATTTCCGCATGGGCCGCAAGAAAATAGAAATCTAGCTCATCAAAAATGAGCGTCTACGCAATGTACGCTCCTTCCCCTCAACCCATTTCTCTCACTCCACGCCCTCCTTAGATCACCTACAACAAGCGCAAGAAAGGATTGTTGAAAAAAATCGTGGAACTCTCCAAGCTCTGCGGCATCAAGGCCAAACTCGAACTCCAGGACAACTTTGGCAACCTCATCGTCCTCGACGCCAGCAAGGCCTAGGGCTAATCCCTCGAGAACGAAGTCGCCCAGGACAAAGTGTATGTCTTTAAGCCTGAAGACGTAAAATACCCTTCCCATACATCAAACTTTAACCAGTCTATTTTTAGTATCCCGAGTTTAAAGGCTTCGAGAAGATCCGCAGGCGCCGCGAGGGCGACATCTTGGAGTCCGATCCTTTGCCTGAAGATCTGGACTCTGATTAGGAAGAAGAAGAACCCAACCTCCAACCCCAAAAAGTTCTACCATGTTTAGAGGGTCCTAATTAACAAGTTGCTCACCCCTATCCTCAACCCTCGGCGACTCTGCACGGACCTGTTCTCGGACGCCAGGGACATGGAGTTTTGGGTGAGCCAAACTTTTTGATGCTGGACGCTCTACGAATGGGGTTTGCGAGGAACAATTCGCAGCAGGTGCTAGAGTACATGGCACTGATGGAGGCGGTGCAGAGATAGCAGAACCAGAGGGAGTACAACCAACTGCTGTACGAAAAAATAATGGGGCTGCTGGCACCTCGACAATGACTGGCAGAGTAGAGGACTGTGTTTGGGAGATTCAGGGAGACCCTTTTGAAAGAGGGTGCTTATATATTAGAGAAATTCAAAAATGCTGTAAAATGCTGTTGTGTGGAATGGAGTCCAATTTATATTCTATATTTATGAACTGCCTCGAACTTAGAGTCTAAGCCATGTCTAATAATAGCACTAGTAGCACACATTTACTCTGACCTGCTATGACTGGCCCCTTTATACTGTGGCTTTGTCTTTTAAGCAGAATGTATTGTATGTATGTAACTATATTTATCGCTATAGTTTCTTATAGGAGAGGCAACCACTTGAACCACTGGATGGCGAGGCCGTGCATGGTCTGCGGCGAGTTGCGGGTATTATCAAATTTATATGTTTTTAGCAGAATGTAATTTAAGTGCCGTCACAATTTTATGGAGTAATGCGAAGAGGGTTCGACCACCGATGCGTGGCGACTAGGTTTTGTGTAACCGTCACATTTGACTCCCTCATAGCCTGTTATGTTTATAGATCCTAGGCATCAGTATCTTGCTATTATTAAAGGCACTCTCCTTATATAAATGTGCCCCGTCACTTCATCAAAACTCTAGAACTATCAAACCCTAACTCATGAACTCCAGACTTGACTGCTCCTTCACCGAACAAGACCTAGAAAATTAGTATAAAGCCAACCTCTTCACCCTTGACGCCCACTACAAAAAACTCGCCAAGACTGTCCTCCCAACTTCCCCCCTCCTCGACAGCCACGAGGAAACCCATAAAATACGCACACTATTTGAAGACAAAGCCTATGCCTACTTTCACTTTGTACACCAATACTACCTCAAAACTGGTCGTTTCCTCATCAGAGGACCCCTCCTCCGTCTGCAGCGAGGTATTCTGCGCAAACTGTCGAAGTTGCAAGTGCCGGCAGCCGATGGCATCAACAAGGCCTGTGAAAGAATACTGAAGGAATTTCCCATGGAGGCTGCTAAACAGAACAGCCACCATGTGGAGGAGATGAAGATGCCTCCTTTCGTCATTAACAAGATGTCCTTCTTCAAGAACTAGAAGACATGCATGAACTTCTTTATGAACTACATGCAGCTGGCTCGAAGTAATTTTAGCAATTTCGTGACAGAGATGAATTCTATCTATACCAAGCTGGGAGTCAAGGGTGACAACAGCATCAAGGTCAAGGAGGAATCCGATATCATGGCCATCAGGAGGGTCTTTGCCAAGTTCATACAGAATTAGGGCGCTGAGGAATTCAAAAGCATGGGTCCGATAAGCTCGATGATGTACGACGAGCTGGACTACATCAACGACATCCGAGGCTGGCAAGACCGCGACATCAATATTTATGATCTGCTGAGATGTCGATTCAAAGTTGCCGACGAAGGGGCTTTAGACATGGCCCTTAAGAGACTAAAATCAGAATCCCCGAACATTCGGGTAGTGCGCGTGAAGAACAGACTGAGCACACAGTTGTCGGATGTGCTGGTGAATTTTGTTTATAAGGAGATCATCTGCGAGCTGCAGATCATGGTGACAGGCAACAGTGCGACGAAGGTGCCGCACTCATGTCTGAACCACGCCGTGTACGAGCTCAAGAGAGAGTACCCACGGATCATGGATCATCTGGGAGTCATGGCCAATTCTGACAAATACATGCCTCCTGAAGAGTTCCAACATTGATTGATTTGTCTAGAGTATTCAGCATCCGAAATATAAATCAAAGGGCAGATAAAAACACCAGGCACAGCACTATCATACAATTCCATATGCTCACAGTTACTTATCCCCCATTTTATGCCCCTTTTACGCGACCTAAGCTTGCGAATTCCATCAGAGAATTACAATGAGCATCCACCAGGTAAACAGGTCGGGAGTTGATTGCCTGAGGGGATCGGCTATTGCTGGAACCGTGGTTTGTAGCATGCTTCAGCTTCATAAGCTGGTCGCTGCGAATGCTGAGGGTTGTTGTCCAGACATACCAATTAGTGTTCTCCGAACAGGGAGGACTGGTGTTACTGCCGTGGTAGTGATAGTATGACCCTTTTTTCAGGAAATCTGCAGAGAACAAAGAGGCAAAGTTGACAACCTTGGTTCCCTCAAGGTCATCCGGTAGAAGTTGGTCCAGAAGATTCTTCTCTGTCGAAGAATCGTCGAGGCGGAACATTAGGGATAGAATCAGCAGTGGATACCGTGAAGACAGGCTTTGAGGCAGGCCATTGAAGATTCTATGTTTTATCTGCATTTCAAGAGGGTGCAGGACGCCATCAACTACGTGTTCTGCAGGGACTTTGAAAACAATGCTTTCTCCTAAATACTCGAGATGGGACCGGTCGTAGTCCACAATGGAAATGATGGAGTGCTTATGCAGTAGTTAGTATTATTGAAGATTCGCAGTAACTCGACTCAATTTGGCTTTCCCATCCAGGAAACCCACATGAATTTTGTTGTAGTCGCAGAAGTGGATGGCGTCTTCTTGACGCAGGTCGATGGGGGACTGCATGGAGCCTATGTTACAGACTTCTGGCCAGTGCTGGGGTGAATCGTAAGAGTAGTGGCTCGTCTCACAATGAGATGTCGAGCCCAGGCAAAGCGTGAGGACCAATGCGGAGGTCAGGCGTTTCAAGAGAAGGTGTCTCTGATGAGATTAACTCATGTACAGAAATCGATGTAAATATGGAAAAATCAAAGTGACCCATCAATTACGGACCCGATGGAATCATTGATTAATTATGTGAACGCAAATCCTATTCTGCCAACAGTCAAGCAAACCAACTCCCACTCGATTTATAACAACATTCTACTCTTGCTCTTGAGTGCACTTTCCCCGCCTCAGCGAGCTAGAATCATCCTTATATAGTCTAAGTTGTAGGTGGTGGCGTCAATAGAGACCTTCATATAAAAGGAGCAGCGGTAATCAGACAGCTATCTGAATCAGAAAATGTGAGTTTCTGATGTGGATTCTGCTAGTATTGTGAAGATTGATCAGCCAGAGTGTGTAAGAGATTTAAGACTAAAGAGAAATTCAGTATGATATTGATTAGAGGGAAGGTAATGAGAGGCTTTAGACAGATGTATGTATGGAAACAATAGTCGGGATCCCTAATTTAGCAGAAATAAATATCAGTCGTCAAGTTTGCAAAATTATACCCTAGAATCGTCGTCTGAGCTTCCTCCCACTCTCCACTATTTGGTTACTCATGTTGAATCCCTCCGAACGCATCAAGTTCATTGCCCGATGGGACCTCGAGAAGGCTATCGGACGCACCCCACTCCCGGCCATCCACAGGCTTTCCCAGATCCAACCCACCAAGATGGCTCCCATCCCTCCAAAGCTCCACCCAACCCCTCCAAAACATGCACATTCCATGTTCGGCACTGAATCTAAGTCAGCCTAGAAGACTGGCCTGGAAGATACCAGTATTTCTACTGATAACAAGAGTCCCGTCATTGGAAATTGCAGTCCTATGCTTGATGAAGTTTTCTGCAACAATTTTCCGAGTTCTACACACCCGCCCCACAGTTGCAGCGAGGTCATGCATTAAGGCACCAGGAAAAGCTGCGTCGTGTCTCCGCTGAAGAACAAGAGTGCTGTTTTGGGGTTGGATCCTCGTGTATAGGAAGACAGTCCCCTAAATAAAAATTATGCATTGGGCTATTCGCAGATTCAACGTTTGGCGCCCTTCCACAGTGGTTCTAAGATGTACTCGCAGGGAGATGCCTAACTCCTGCCCGGACCGCACCGTCGATCGAATAGCACCTTCAACCGGGCGATGCGCCAAAACCCACAGCACTCTTCGGCCAGTAAGCTCTGTCTCTTTACTTATACTTTTTGTCTTTAGAACAGGAGTAAAAAGCAAAGGTCGAAAAGATCAAGGAGACCTGCCTGATGAAAACAGAAAAAAACCAAGAACCCAAGACCAACAGCGTCCGAAAGCAGAAGAACAACACCACACCATTCCTCGACTCTGAGGTCTAATCAGAATCAGAGTCGATGAGCAGTCCTCCGAATGAAGAAGAAGACGCCTTAGGTTCTTATTGCAGTACGAGTTCCAAGATGTACATGCTGAAGTCAGTGTACGGCGGGAGACCTGCCACAGTCTTCATACACTATTGCCCATAAACGATGGAAGATCGGCAGAAATCGGAGCGAATCTTCCAAGTCACTGATAAAGTTAAAGAACTCTATAGCATTACCTTCAAAGTACAACTCATAGGCCTAATAACGACCATCTAAAATGAAGTGATAGTTTTTAGGTGATAATCCGTTCAAATGCGTAGTTAACCCTCTCAGGCACGGCGGGATATAGCAGACCGACGACAAAAACTGGACTATCTTCTGGGGTCTCTTGAAAAAGGGTATGATTAAAAAGCTTTCGAAACACCAGAAAGTGAACCATTTCCCGGGCTGCTGGGAGCTAGGCAGGAAGGATAACCTGTGGAAAAACCTGTCAAACTCGAAGAAAAAGCATAAATAAGCCTACAATTTTGTACCGCAGACCTTCATCCTGCCGGATGATTGGGAACGATTCGATAGAGCAAAGGAATAATGCGACAAAAAGAAGTTGTGGATCATAAAGCCGGTGGCATCATCCTGCGGCCATGGCATCAGGATGATCAGTAAAAAAACCAAGATTCCCAAAAAGAAGAAAGACTACCTCATCTGCGACTACATCCCCAACCCTTACCTCATCAACGGCCTCAAGTTCGACCTCCGCCTGTACATCCTCGTCTCGTCCTATGATCCCCTGAGGATCTATCTCTTCGAAGATGGACTGGCCAGGTTCGCGACTGAAAAGTACACTACTAGTACTCACGAACTAGGCAAAAGATATGTGCACTTGACGAACTATAGTGTCAACAAGTCTGCTCCCAAGTTCGTAAAAAATGTGAATGCCCAAGATGATGGGACGGGCTCGAAGTGGTCTCTGGTGGCTCTGAAAAGCTACCTGCAGTAAGTCCAGAAAGTAAACGTGGATGAAGTCTTCAGCAATATTGAGGACATCATCATCAAAACTTGTATTTCAGTGGAACCTTACATGCTGGATATGCATGCCAAGACCAGCGAACATAGGAATAACTGTTTCGAACTCTTCGGGTTCGATATTCTAATCGATGAGACCCTAAAACCATGGCTCTTAGAAGTTAACGTGTGCCCCTCCCTCAGCTCCAGTTCTCCTCTCGACTTGAGGATAAAGCACACGCTGCTCACTGATACCCTCAATCTCATTGGCATCCAGCCTCCAGAGCCACCAATCTCCAAAAATCTACACAAACTCAACGGTAGCCACAACAACTCTTCTGCCACTTCCTTTTCTCCCCACATCAACGCACAGTCCAACGAGACTCTTGGTGGTGTCTGCGCTCGATCGAATCATAGGCCAGTTTTTTCGCGGAATATCCGCAGCCTAGCTGATCTGAACTACTGGAACTGTGTGGAGAAGCTGAATGCGGAAGACTGGAATGTGCTTTTCGAAACTGAAGAGGAGGATTATCGAAGAGGGCATTTCAAAAGAATTTTCCCGACGAAGGAGAACGTATAGGAGTACCAGAAGTATTTCTAGTTCGAGAGGTACAACAACACGATGGTGAGCAGGTGGCTGAAGGCAGAGGGAGGCGAGTTCCTGGATAAGATTGCTAAGAAAAACTATCACGGCTCCATCTGAACAGCTTCTACTTATCGCCTTATGAGGGTGGGAATATATTGATGTATCATTGGATATGGAGTAGCTCCAATAACTTCCGGAAGAGATCCCGGAGCATTTCTTAATAACCTTTTTGTGTCCCGATATCCAGGTTCTTGCAATTGCTAACAATCCACTTCTTCAGAGTATCCTCCAACAGCACCATCTGGTCTAGTTCTCCCTGTCTTTCTTGCAGTGTTAGCTCCAGCCGCGCTATCTCGTCATCCTCGATCCCCTTGTAGTACCCCTTATGGAACATGGCTGAGGTTTTGCTGTCCTTCTACAAGATTTAAGTCCCTCGCTTCTTCAGCTGCTTATGCTGTTTCTCTAATTACTCGATTCGGTTTTAGAGTCCTGCTGCCGTCAACAACAGGTTCTAGTATGTGGAGTCCTGGTTCTACATCTGGTCCAGTATCTTGTTGACATCAGATAAGTTCGTATTCTGCTTGATGAACCTGAAAGCCTCCTGTTCAGTCTGATGTTCTTGGACCAGGGCGATGCTCTTGGTCTGGATGACCGAGGCTAGAAGCTTGTGCACATAATACATCTGCGAATACTTAGCCTGCTGTTCCTTCTCCTGTTCGGAAGTGGCATTTTGTTTGATTTCAGTCATCTTCTTGTCTCTGTCGGTGAGGAGCTTGTCGATGGTATGTTTTTCGTGCACTTCTTGCTCGTAGATATTCATGAGACCTGCCTTGCTGTTAAGTTCGGATTCTACAATCTAAAGGCATCATAATCATAGTGTGGGAGCAATAAGCGTGATGAGGATAGGCATACGAGTTTGGCTCGATCGCGCATTTCGACTAAATTCTTTTGGGTCTGAGTGAGACTTAATTCTTGGGCTCGCAGATTGGTTCTATGATTCTTGTAGTACTCCATCATGTCTTCAAGTTCGTTAGTCCGAGCCCGTAGTACCATCAGGTCTGAAGATGTTCTTTATTTGATGTGGTAATAGCATTTGAGCTCCCAAGTATTGTTCTCGTGCTGCTGCTTAATGTTGCCATCCCTCATATCTAGGCTGAGCATCTGGTTCGTCGAGTCTCCCAGTTGCTTCTCCAGAGCCTTGGTGTTCATCTGAAACTGCCTGATCTGTTCCTTCATCCTTCCCAGCGCTGCCTATTTCTCCCTTCTCTTCGTGATGAACTCATTGTACTCTTTGTTGACGCGACGCGACTCCGCCCTTATTTCCGAGAGAAAATCCTGCAAGCTTGATCAAATGGTTGTAGATTCTTACATTCTCAAATAAAGTAGACTTCCGGTGAGACTCTGTGTGCAGAATTTGCTCCACCTTTTTGTCCTGCACAAGCCTCTAGAATTTAGACTTATAGAGATCTGCGAAACTGCCTGCCGTCTTGCCCATGGCCGGGGCGCCGACGGACTCACTACGACCGCGGCTGCCTAGGGACTCAGGCCTGGCCATCCTGCGTTTGATGACAAGCTAGTTTTTCATTTTGAGTCTTTCCTGTAGGATGATGGGATGGAAGATGGCTTGGAAATGGTGGGGGTTACGTTGAATGTTTCTGCCTTCATGGAGGGTTGCGCTTCAGGTAAAAATACAATTAAAGACTAGCTATTTATTGCAGAACCCAAATTGTCATGTCGAGACCCCCAGATTATACCTACTTTTTACTAGTAAAATCATAATACGTTGTCGTTCCACTTCCCTCGCCGACACGCTGCTATTCACCATGCGTCCCCCCTACCAATACGACTTCTTTACCGATAAGTCTATCACTGAAGCCGCCTTCAGACCACATCTCTATCGAGCCCCCCAACCCCACCCCTAGCTTCTTCCTCACTCCATCCAAACTAAACTCTCCCATCTCATCGATGCTTTCATCAAGTGCAATTGTTTTCGATCCTCATAGTTCCGCACCCTCGCTAAGTGCGTCTTCAAACTGGATCTATTCACCCAACTGGGCCTGGCTCTGTACGGACTGTGCCTCGTAGAATTCGGGATCCTAGACTCTAAAGCCACAACGAGTCGTGAGGAGAGATTGGAAGCCTGCAGAGAACAGGTATATGATTCAATCCAGTCACTGAATATAGTGCTTGGAAAGGATAAAGATAAATACCTTGCAGTAATTGCACTGGTTTTCCGGTCCTTGCTCTTGAAACTTTTCGAAGAAGTTGAAGTTGACCTACATCCCATGCAGAAGTAGCAGCTGGGCCACACTCTCTACTTCTAGATAAAGGGACAGCTCGTGTGTGCTTAGTTTTTGGAAGCTTTGTAATCCGAACATTTCAACAGGCATTTTGCCTAGTTTATGTCGGATGGCTCACACCGGCAGACAGGATAATCATTTATGAATAGTCTGAGGCCATATTCTAAATAAATCAGACAGAAGCCTATCCAGGCAGCCTACTATAGAGAAGTGGGGCAAGTCAGTAACAAAGAAAATGCGTTAGGGAACAGGGAGTAAATGCAGAGAGTGGGGGGATCCTAGGGCTTTAGGACTGTAGATGTAAGGTCCGGGACTCCAAACTATGGCTAAAAAGGCACCAGGCCTCGCGTCGATAACATAGATTATGGGCGAAGAATTTGATACATTTCTGGATATTATGGAGTATTATTAGCGTCTGATAAAGACAGGCGTCTTCTTGGAGATTAAGGACAATCTTCGTACATGATGGACAAGCACGTCAAGAGGTTACTGTCGTCGTCCTGGCCACTTTGTCAGGCAGTATTTACTACATGATCACAATATCCAAATGTGGGTGTGTCTCGCAGTTTCTACTTATGGTTCTTTTCTCGCTTCTAATCGTCTGTTTTAACATCTCTTAGGCATTCCTTAATTTCTCTACAAAGAACTTACTCCATGGACTACAGGAACTCAACCCTCAAATCCAACTCCTTTACGGACTCCCCCCACGCTCAATCTTCTTCCCGCTTCCCCAACAACGTTATCTCTTATGACCATCTTTCCAACTCTCTACGCCCTGACACCACACGCCATCAAGTTTCCGACAGAGGTCGGTCACAGCTCTCCCAAACCATGAATCTCTCGGCCAGCTCCAACTATCGTGACTCTCCTTTGGCCAAGAAAATTGGGGTCATCGCTCACTAGAGAACTCCCTAGAAATACCCCTTGGCTTCATAGAAATTCGGCAGAGATCTTCAAAATATAGAAGAGTCTGTTTCTTCTAAAAACCCTGATTTCCACCTCGGTGTGCCCAAGCAAGTCCCACTGCTTCGGGAGTCTTTCAAGCTGTCGAGTGGGTCTCAGTCTAACGGAAGATAGAATGATTATCTGCGGGCGACGACTTCTTCCATAGAGCAGTGCCGGTGGGATACGAACCCAACGAAATTCGGGTACCCTCCAAAGCCTCCGATCCAGAGATCTTCACATGATAACAAAGAAAGTAGAACCTCTGTGAGCTACTCGCCGGGTAGCTCGCCTAGTAATATTTCGAAGTAAGCCAACACAGCTTACGCCCCCGCGAAAAGTCAGTTTTAGAAGAAAATGAATGACACCTTATCCTCTACGGGATCGAGTGAGAGGCTCCACGTTTAGATTAGAAGCAATCCTATCAGGAGTTCATTCTGCGATAGGCAGCCCGCCAATCTCTAGGGAAATACCCTACAAAACTTATACATTAGCACCCGCCTTAGCAAAAATCCCCATTAGCCTTCTTACCTTCTTCCTCCCAAATCTAGGGATCCCCTGTAAACTTAGTTATAAAAGGCTCACAGCAAGTCGAGCCACAACCCCAAGGAACCAAGCTTTGACACCTAAAGATTTAACCTTCGAGGCACGACTTCTAAAGCTGATTATACCTCTCAGGCCGTGACAGACCTTCTAGCAAAATATAATAACAACTCAAACTCAAACAGTCTGCGAGTTCCGGGAGACTACAATCAAAGACCGCCGACTATCAACGTTGCTCCTGCTGCTGAGCTGGCCACGCCCACAAAAAACTACTATTAGACAAGGCCTAACAGCGCGTTTTCTGCGAACGCTACAAATACTTCTGCTAACAACAGTCCTCGGTCGAAGAAATCTTTCTTAGAAGAAAGTATCAGCCTAAACAGAAAGAAGTCCGCCTTCGAGGAAGCTTCTGCGACACACGCTGCATAGTTAAGGTTACCAACTCCTTCACTCAGCAGGGCTAGCAGTCAAAAGACTCCTCTGTCCAAGAGTGACTTCCAGATCGGGAAATGTCTTGGCGACGGCAAGTTTGGCAAGGTTTATCCTTGTAAGGATAAGAGGACTGGCATCTTGTGTGCTTTGAAGGAAATCGCAAAGGAGAGCATCAAAAAGTACATGATGGAGGAGCAGATGCTCCTAGAAATCAAGCTGCAGCTGTATTTCGACCACCCGAACATCGTTAAACTTTTCGGCTGCTGGTCCGACAGCACCAACATCTACTTGCTGATGGAGTACATGGAGGAAGGCACCCTCTTCAGCTACCTAAAGAAGAACAGCAAGCAGGGCATCCCTGAAAAGTTGTGTGCTAAGTGGATGAGGGAGATCTGCAGCGCAGTCTACTACATGCATGACAGGGATATCGTCCACAGAGACATCAAGCCTGAAAATATAGTCCTCTCCAATGTAATTACTCCTTCTCACTTATTTGTAGGGAACAGCAAAACTCTGTGACTTTGGTTGGGCCAACAGGACTATCTCCCGGAGGACCACATGTTGCGGCACATTCGACTACGCTCCTCCATAGATTTTGGAGGGCAAAGAGTATGATCAGACTGTCGACCTATGGGCTTTGGGAGTGCTAACCTACTAGCTGCTGACGGGGAAGCTGCCTTTCTATAGTATCAGCCGATCTGAGACGATGAAGAATGTGCTGGGAGTAAGAACTATTGAGTTTATGTGTGGTTTAATTTGTGATAGGTGGATAAGAAGAACATCTAGTTCCCAGTACATGTGTCGAAGGAGGCACGGGAATTCATCGAATCGCTGTTGAAGAAAGACCCTGACGCGCGGACACACGCAGACATGCTGCTGAAACACCCGTTTCTACGGGATGGGGAGAAGGATCAGGGGATGTGATGTTGTGAAATTAGGATGCAAAGTACGAGGGTATTTCGATGTTGGTGTTGTATTCTTTGGGAGTTTTCCATTCCTGGCTATAATCGTAAATAATTATACAGCAATAGCCTCAATCTTCTAACCATAATAATCCATAATCCACATGATCGGAATCGGAGGAAGACTCGAGAAAAACACCAAGATCAAGCTACTCGCCGAAAAGGCCAGAGACTACAACAACAACTACGACCAACTCGAAAACCAGGGCATGCCTCCCGACCAAATCACCAACCTCCTAGCCACCCAATAGTTCCAAAAAAGACATGCCAACGTCACACTAGACCTCGAAGCCCACAAAGTATTCCTTCCATTTCACGCTTCCCTGCGACTCCGGTCAGCTACCTTTAGAGATCAGACCTGATGAACGGCATCGGAGGATCGATATCGATGGGTTTTGTAGATGCCCACAAGACGCTGTCCGAGACCAAGACTATGTTCACGCCAGCAGAGACCAACTTCCGGAAGACAAAGGAACTCAGCTCCAAAGGAATGCCGGTTATCGATGAAAGTAAGTAGACATATGATAAAAATACAACTGAAACTATGTGTAGAGTCTATAAAAGAACAGAAGGATGTGGAGAATAAGATGAAGTACAGGATCTACCAGGACCACTTGGCACAGATGTGGGACGGCGTCAAGTACGTCAAGAAGCAAGCCACAGAGCACTCCGCCAACTTTGTGCTGACCCCCGAGCTCCAGAAGGAAGTGGAGGGTAAAGACAAAAGCTACAACCAGCGCAAGAACGATCTGAAGTGGTACAGCGAGGAGTACGTGAAGACTAAACTGAGTCTCCGCAAGTGATCGGATCTTTTCGAGGTTGGCTCTCAAACACTTTTATACTTTTTGAAGGTTGCATTTTGTGCATAAAAATAGTATTAATCCCAATAAAATTGTACCAAGTCATGACAGCAGTTAAGCCTCAGATTCATCTCGCCCACCTCGACAACATCTGCTACTCCGAAGTCCTCGAAGTCAAAATTAACCAAGAAGCACTCAACAAGAACTTCTAAATCATCGCCAAGTGCCTCGTCAAAATCAATGACTTGTCGCAGTACGTCCGTCACTGCGATGAAGAAATCGAGACCCTTAAGACCCAGACGAATCGCCACGACTCCACCATCACGACACTTCAGAAGAACCAATAGCTAAGAAAGCAATTCGACCTGAACAGAGTCATCCAAAAGATCGAGGAGCACGACCAAACCCTTGGCAGGATCATTGAAGACAACAAAGGCAACCAAGAAAACATCTCGAAGCTGTTTGATGTGGCTAAATACCTGGACTGTACTCGCTCATTCCTCAGACATCCTAGATACTGAACTCATCAGGAACATCGACGAACGCAACCACTACGCCCTCAGATAGGAACAAGACAAGAGGCAGGCTGTCCATGCCGAAAAGATAGCCAGTCTCGAAAAGGGTAAGATGGACACAGAAAGATGCGAGAAGGAAATGTCGAAATTCGTACTGAACTCCAACTACAAGCGCTTCTTCCAAGATACCAACAGCGAACTCATCCGTATCGAAAAATAGAAGCTGAACATTTTCGACTGTACTCTCTTCCCTCACATCTTACACAGTTAAATAATATCAGGAATAGGGTCGCGCTCAGACTGCACAAATTGCAGATATACGCACACTCGTTGACAAACTCCACAGGGCCGTCGAAGAAAACAATCAGCTGGTCAAAACTATAGACCTCAAGGAATTCGATATCCGAGTTCGCAAGTCGCGTGAGGAGATGATGTTCCATATTAACGGATTGAAGCCCATCATCAACTCCAAGGCTGGCATGGCTGAGCTAGATCAGTTCCACAAGGACTTGGAGATGCGGCTTCGGCTGTTCGAGAGTTCGAACTTGGAGAATGTGGCTGACAAAACCGAGACGAAGAAGGCATTGGTATTCCTCTAGAAGAGGGTAAAGACCATCTTTTGATTATTTGTTAGATTAATGCGTTATTGAAGTTGCTGTGCGAAAAGCGGGACGACGATGTGGACGCACTTCTGACCAAAACAAATCCGATGAATTGTGCTTCCTGCTCGGCAAGCGTTATCAAAGTCCAGGACAAAACCTCTAAGTTCACCCCTTGGTCTAGTTTCCCCGTGCGAGAGTCTAGCGCTGCCAAGACCCATTTAGTCGAGACCAACACGGACACCAACAAAAACTTCGAAACTTTCATGTAGAAACTGGCTCTCAAGAAACTCTCATAACCCTTCATGGCTAAAACCAATGCCTAAGAAAAACTCGAAATGCTAGCAGAAGCTATTACTACGGCTCGGTAAAAGGAAATGGCTGACGACCCGGCCACGACGAGAGCTACCAATTTCATGCAAACCTACGGGCGATCTGACAGTAAAAACACCCTAGGGCCTGGGAGGGTGCGTCCAGAGTCCAAAACCAGAAGTGCACAGAAAGGCTGATTCACTATCATAAAGACACTAGTTAAAAAGACTACCCCTTGAATGGGCCTTTATAATAGAATTTTAAAATCAATATTTCTATTGTTTGGTCGAGAACACCGAATCGCCATGTCCTACCTACTACCTCATCTCGAAAATGGCTGGGAGGTCGACCAGGCCATCCTCAACGAAGGCGAAAAGCTGGTCATCATTCGGTTTGGGCACGACTGGGACCCCAAGTGTATGCAGATGGACGAAGTCATGGTCAAAGCAGCGCCCAAACTCCGCAGCTACGTGGTTATGTATTGCGTAGACATAACAAAGGTGCCTGACTTCAACACGATGTACGAACTGTACGACCCAGTGACTCTGATGTTCTTCTACCGCAACAAACACATGATGATCGACCTGGGAACAGGCAACAATAATAAGATCAACTGGGCACTGAACGACAAGCAGTAACTGATGGACATCTGCTAGACAATCTACAAGGGAGCCAGGAAAGGGAAAGGACTGGTGGTGGCGACGAAGGACTACTCGACCAACCACAAATACTGATGTGCACACTGTATTTGGCAGTGCAAATCTATTGTTTCTAGGTTATTCGATGTGCTGGGATTTATACTGTATGGTGGCATAGTTAAGTGAGGTAAGCTTTTTAGCGCAGAGCCATTGATGTGTAGGAAGGCCACTAAGAAATCAATATCGATTCCTAACCTATCGTATAGATTTGTTGTCCTTCTGGAAGAATAACAGTAATTTCATAGGCTTCGTAATGCCGACCCCTAAAATATATTTAAGCTTGACTCTCGACGTATGTTACAGTAAACAGTCTGGCATGCACCATATTGAGTCAGCTCGTCGAGAATGGTCGGTAGATAGGATAGGATATAGCCTGTAGAGTTATGGGTGTGGCTTTGTATCGAGTATTCATTATGTAGGTGAGGTGCCAGAAGTACAACCCTCTCCATAATTCAATAAAATCATCTGAGAAAACCCTAGACTTTATTCTCTCTCAAAACCATCGCAACAAGATCCCAAAAAGCAATCCTCCCTTAAGCCTATGTCCGAATTGTTCCGCATATAATAAAACCAACGGGGTCCCTCCTCTATCAAGACCGTCAACATCACAGCCAATGGGAATCCCGACAAAACCTTCACTCTTCAGCTCCGTCTGCCCATCACGCTCGCTGAAGTTGCTCGTGCGGCGGAGGCCCGATGGAATAATAAATACCGCAGTATAAGGCTCTTCAACCCAGAAGGCGTAGAGTATTTCGAAGAAGACCTCAAGTACCTCAAGGACAACGAAAACATCTATCTGAGCAAAGGTACGCTGTCGACCACAATTGTGTTTGGAATATGTAAATTATGACCTGGTAGGATAGGAATTCGATGCCAACAGCAGTTTCGGAGAGTACGACGTCCTCAAAAGTTTGGGTGAGGGCGGCTTCGGCAAGGTCAGCCTCGGAAAGCACAAATCTACCGGCGAACTCGTCGCCATTAAGGTCATGAAGGCCAACAAGATCAAGAACGCCCATGAAATTGACCTAGTATTCCGTGAGGTGGAAAACCTGAAGGCTCTGAACCACCCGAACATCGTCAAAATCTATAACTGTTATACACTGCGAGAAATGCAGGTCGTGGTCATCATGGAGTACCTGGAAGGTGGAGAACTGCTGCAGTATCTCCGCATCAAGGGTAGACTTGACTTCAAATAGACTCTTCTATTCTTTCGCAAAATCGCTTCGGCCATCGAATACTGCCACTCAAAAAATATCGTTCATCGAGACCTCAAGCTCGAGAACATCCTCATCAAAAAGGTAGAGACTCAGGACATCAAGGTAGCTGATTTCGGGATTAGCGGTGTCGCAGAGCAATTTAACCCTGATGTCGACAGCGGAACTCTCAAGTACATGGCCCCCGAAATCCTAAGCGGCAACTAGAAAGGTAACTCTCCCGCCGTGGATGTGTGGGCTCTGGGCTGCATCTTCTACTACCTGCTTTTCGGGAAGCTGCCTTTCGTGGGCCGCACGACAGGCGAGACCATTCGAATGATCGTCGAAGGCTACTACAAAGTGCCGAAGGAAATACCAATTAAAGAGTCGGCGCTCGCGCTCCTATCCAGGTAGTCCCACATTTGAAAGATTTTCTGCGGTGTACTTATCCATTTTTGTGAGGTAGCTAGGATGTTGGATGTCAACCCCAAGACCAGAATCAAAATTACAGACTTATGTGATGAACTCCCCAGTCTCGACGATCGCCATAATATGTGTACTGAGGAGTCCCTGACCAGCTCCCCCAGCAACAGCGCCAACAGCATGTATAGCCGCTACTCTCGCGACATCCCGAATAGCGGAAAGTTCCCCGAACTCTTCAACTCTAAGAACTTGAACAATAGCATCAATGGTCCTGAGACCGTCTGTGTCCAGGTACGAGAATCCAGTCCCAACAAACTGGCGAGTATCAACCAGAAGCGTGCACCTTTGTACGCCAAAAAGAGTTCAGCCGTTTATTCCTATGGGAGTTCATCATCGACGAAGCCAGCGATGCAGGCAGCGTTGCTTGTCCCGAAGCGACTAGAGAAAGAAAAGGATATAATCGAGAACGAGCTAAAATAGTATCAGAATAGGAAAAAGCCAGCCCTACAGTCTTCAGTGAATGGGTCTGGGTCAGGCGAACGGGGCTTGTTCAAAAGCTACGACAAGAGTGCAGCGAAGTCGCAACAAGTTGTAAAGAAGGACAAGATCGGTGTGGTGGGGAACGGGAGCAACGTGTTAGGAAGCACGAACGGTCTGGGGTTCGGGACGAGTATCAAGAAGCGGGACTCGATCGTCTAAATCAAGAAGACGAAGTGAATGAGAAATAGTACTACCACTTTTTGAGTGTAGTGTCAAGAGGCGTCACTCTTTTTGTTAAGCATTTTATCAAATATACGCATTGCTGTCGAATTACGGTATCGCCAGGGAAAACCCATAACATATTAGACGCAGTGTCGCCACATAACATAATACCGTCTCACACACTACAGATTGGAATGGGCTTGCTCATTCCAGTCATTAGAGGATGGAAGCCGGCGCTCATCCGGCGGACATTTTAAGTGACCACAGCAACACTCTTCTAAAAAAGTCTCTGCTGACTCTAAGTTGTCAAGCGGTTACCCAGGGAATAGATATCTCACCCTACCTTTTTCCCCTACTCCCTGCTTCTACTTTGCTTCCCATATTAATTATATTCCCATCAATATTCCCATCACTGCCCATCTCGGTTCCCATGTGGAAATCAGTCAAGAACATGTTCGGCAACAACTCCAAAAAGGTTGACCCTAATTACAATGAAGCTCGCGTAGTTCCCCATCATCATTCTTTCCCACTCTTTTTGAGGCATGTAGACAGTAAACTTCGGAGTCTCAACCGACAAGATGGAGAAGAAGACGATAACCTTCGGTAATGCTGTTGCACCAGGCAGCGCCACGAATGCAGTCACGTCGGACCTGGCGATGCGAGGGGAAAACGATGATTTCGAAGTAGTGCTGATAAAATAGTAGCCCGAAACAGAAGACAAAAGATACTAGAAAATTGACTGCAAACTGACTCTGAAGGACTTGCAGTTCAGCAAAGACGACATCCTGCCTGGCGAGATCATTGTGCTCTACGAGAAGAAATTAGTCGAAGCACGCATCAGGAAGAATCAGTATGCTCCGGGCGAGTTCATACTCACCAATTATAAGCTAGTCTTCAAATTCGTCGACAAGTCAATCCAGTTCGAGCGCGATGACTACTTCAAGATCCCTCTAGGCTTGGTCGATCGGGTCGAGCGACGCAACGATGGCAAGCGCAACCAGGAAATGCAACCCAAGTTGGTGCTCTGGCTGAAGGACACCCGATAAATCAAATTCCGATTCCCGATGATAGACACAATGAAGAAGATCCACGATGAGGTTAACCGATTCGCGTTCGTCACCCAGAAGAAGCAGTTCTTTGCGTTCCGCTACCACCTAAGTAACTCGTCATTGGCATCCGAGTTTATAACCAAACACAGACAACAAGTAGATGGAGGACAAGCACGAGGGCTGGAAACTCTACAACCCTCTGGCCGAGTTCGAACGCTTAGGACTCAAACTCATGGATCACACTGACAAAATACAAACTGAGTTTACTTCCGACTACAAGATTTATGACAACACTGCTGGCAAGCTCTGTTCGACCTATCCATCTTTCATCGTGCTCCCATCCAGAATCCTCTATGACTACGTCGGGAGAGCAGCCAAGTTCCGCTCGCGTGAAAGAATACCTGCACTCACGTACGCACTTGAGACTAATGGGAGGATGACAACGCTCTTCCGATGTTCGCAGCCCAAAGTAGGGATGAGTAAGAATAGCAATTTGGAAGACCAGATTCTCTTGCGACTCATCGGAGATCCCAAAGCAGACATAGCTCAGTAGCATAAAACGGGGGTCATTAACTTGAAGGTTTTTGATGCGCGTCCTTATGCCGCAGCATTCGGCAACATGATAGCAGGCAAAGGCTACGAACTGGCATAGTTCTACAAGAATGTCGAAGTGACTTTCCTGGATATACCTAACATCCATACCGTTCGGGAAAGCTACCTAAAACTGAAACAGGCGTGCTTTACGGATGATGGGAAGTTCTTGTCCACACTCTCAGATTCCGGCTGGTATGACTTAGTCTTTGGAGTCTTGGCAGGAGCCAGGCAAGTGGCCACTAGCTTACTAAAGGGCGTGAACAGCCTTGTACACTGCTCAGATGGGTGGGATCGCACAAGTCAGCTATGTGCACTCTCCCAAATGATCTTGGACCCATTCTACAGAACGATGGAGGGTTTCCAAATCCTGATCGAGAAGGACTTTGTATCGTTCGGACACATGTTCTGTGAGAGAATGGGCCAGGGGCTGAATAAGCCTAATAGCGAACAGAAATCCCAGATTTTCATCCAATTCATTGACTGTGTCAGCCAGCTCCTCTATCAGTTTCCAGTCTCATTCTAGTTTAGCTACAAGTATTTGAGCGAACTTCTGAAGCAGGCAATGGTCCATGTCTTTGGCACTTTCCTCTGCGACTCTCACCTTCAACAACTCAATGCGGGAGTATCCAGAAAGACAGTCTCACTTTGGTCTTACTTCCGTCAGCACCGCGAACAGTACCTCAATCCATACTACCAACCTGGATGGTCTAAGCACCTGGACGTCTCGCCAGCCCAGAAGCACATGCGATTTTTTAAGGAACATTTCCTGTACCATGTTGATGGGTTTAGAGATGTGTACGCGATCTACAGCTGTGACTGGACGGATGAAAACCCAGGAGTGATCCATAGCCAGCTGAAGAAGGAAAATGAGCTACTGCGAGATCGGCATATGGAGAACGAGAAAACGATCGGTATGTTGCGGGAGAGAGTGGAAGAGGCGCGAAGGAAGCGGGCTAAAAGATTAGATGGAAGAGAATGATGGTATATAAATCTAGGGAGATAGTGAATTTAAAGTATTGGTAGTATTCTGGAGGGATGGTTTAACTGACTAATAGGGATATATTTGGCTGAAGGGTTATAATGCCTGGCCAAAAGTACGGAACCACACAACCCAATAGCAAGAGTCCCTCCCACCCTCCCTCTAAATTTATTACTCCCTCTTTTTATTGAGCCTCTTCTCTGCACTCCCACTCCATTTTTAATATTCAAAATTCAAATTACTCCTGCTTCCTCCATTCTTCCTCGCCTCCGACTTCCTCTGCCTGCACTCATTCTCCTATGTCTACGATTATACTCGAACACTTCTACAAAGAGTACCGCATCGGCAAAAAACTGGGCCAAGGCTCCTATGGCACTGTCTATCAAATCACCCACATCTCTTCGGGCCACCTATTCGCCCTCAAAATCATGCACATCACCAATAAAAAAGAGCTAAAAGATGCAGTCCAAGAAATCGTAGCCATGATCCGTTTCAGACACCCCCTCGTTATACAGGTACGCATTTTAGCATTATCGGCCCTTCTATGAAGTTCAGATCCATAAGTTTTATCACGGTATGCGCTCCTTCCCGAGCAATCTCAAGATCCAAGTCCCAGAAGTTGGTATCATCATGTAACTTGGTCAGGACTCGCTTCAGGATCTAATAACAAAGACTGCAAAAAAAGGCAAAAATCTGCCCCTTGACGAAATCCTGAAGTTTGCCCTAAGGTTCCTCAATTTCTTCGCTGAACTTGAAAGACGAGGTATTTACTATCGAGACATCAAGCCTGCTAACTTTATCGTCATCGACGAATAGCGCTTTCACTGTAAACTCACCGATTTCGGTCTCTGCAAAGAAGAAAAAGTCAGACATCAAAACCCGAAGAACCAACCTAGTGAGGGCTATGCGGGTTCCTTCTACTACTCGTCGCCCCAGCAGAGGGACAGATTCTTCTACCCCGAAGCCTATAAGAACATGCCTGTGAATCACGCGAAAAATGATGTGTACAGTCTGGGAGTGACTTTGTACCAGATGGCTACCAATGAGTTGCCCGAAAGCGAAAAACACATTTCGTTTAAAAGAGTCATGAACATCCACGATATTGAATCTCAGGGCTTCCAAGGAGAACTGTTCATCGAACTCATGAAGAGCATGCTCGAATAGAAATAAGATATCAGGCCAACCTTCGTGGAACTGAGCAAAAGGGTGGAGTCTGCGATACTCCGCAACCAGGAAATAGGCAGCGAGAACCAAGACACTTCTAATTTGATGCTGGGCCATGTGAGTGCCGAAGACAAAGCCCTGGAGCTTTCTCTGAGCGAACCCTTTCAATACAACGAGCTGGAGCTGGTGAGGAGTGACTCGGTATCTTCTGTTTCTACGGAGACTAGCAAAATAGTAAAAAGACTGAAGATCAACACTGTCAATAAAATAAGCACTGGGCTGCCAATCCAGTCTCTGTGTGTATGCGATGACCTCATATTCCTCGGTTCATCGGCGGGAGAAATCAGAATTCTCTACCAATAAAACATATTCGAGGTAAAAAGTTCACACACGAGAGCTATCACTACGATTGAACAGATTTCGGAATCCGAAGTCATGAGCGGAGGATGCGACGGAAAGCTGCTTGTCTGGGACATCACACTCATTCGCAAACTGCTTCCTCTTATTGAGCCCAAAACCACAGTCAAGAAAAATGTCTTGTTCAACACCAACAAGAAGGAGACCAAGTACGAAGTAGATCACTAGGATCTATACAAATAAAGAACAGATATCCCACAGTATGAGCATGGTATCAGCTGGGTCTCCAGACACAAAAACTACTTGCTAGTAGGCTACCATAGTGGGGACATCTACCTCTCGTCAGACCAGGGAGACTCATTTAACCTCAAACCACACTCAAGTTCAGTCTGTGCTTCAGCCTACTATACTGCTAGCAACATGGATGAGTATTTGATTACTGGAGGCTATGATGGCATGGTCAGACGGATCAACATCAAAAATAAATCCCTGGAAACTCACTTCATGTCTTTAGATTCTCCAATACTTGCAATGGCGATTCTTCACGAATCGAATACTGTAAGCGTTCTTACAGTTTCTGGAAAGGTAGTAGCCAGTGACTTTGACCTCAATATCAAGTATTGTGGCTATATCGAGTCATAAACCCTACTAGGAGGGTGTTTCTGTCAGTGTGGAGAGTCAACGACAGGACTCGTAAGTCTATCGGAGAACGGTGAGGTCATTCAGGACCAGAATGAAGTAGTGCAGTTGCTGGATACGAAGGGCACACATTTAGTACGGAGCACGCTAGACAATGGGTTGGTGCTGGGAAGCTTAGAAGGAGCAGTCTACATCGTGAAGAGAATACTGGACCCAGCCTGAATGACACCGTAGTCATAATTTTTTACTTATTAGCGTGTAAATATAGTGTTACTTTCTCTCTGTTTCTGATTTACTTGGCAGTTTATCTTATTACTTACTGTTTCATTTTATACTTTATAAATCCTATCCCGATGATCACTGAAGCCGACACTCTTAATAACCTCGAACTCCTCGGAAAGCCATAGACTCTAGAAGAGTCCGAAATCATACAGCCCGAAGCACTCCGCAATAAACTCAGCTCTGCCAACCACAAAATCCTAGAACTGTATTTACCCACACCATTATACTCAATCCTCCGCTTTTCATTAAGTCAATGTAAATCCTGTTGGTGACACTCCACTAGACATAAGATTGCCCTACGTCAACGCAAACAGAATGAATATCTCAGATCCCAGCTCAAAACCCTCAACGAGACTGTCGACGGAGTTATCGAGAAGGCGGCAGTCAAAGATACCCGCAGACGGTCTACTAGTAATATTGCCCGTGAGGATGTGACCAAAAGGGAACTCGAAAACAGTATGAAGCAAATCGTCAACTATAAGAAGGAGATAGCAGCACTGCGACTGAAGGCAGATGCTGGGGATTTCCCGACGCAGCTGCAGAAGCTTCAAGATGAAGTGAAAGCGAGAGATGAAACCATTTTATCCCTGAATGCAAGTATAAAAACTCTGGAAAAGCAGGGAAAGCGATACCAAGCAAGTGACTCTAACAAAATTGAGGAATAACTCAGCTCCAAGGTAACTAGTTTGACTGAAGAACTGAATTTCCTGAAGAAGAAGAACATTGAATTAAAAAAGACTAACGACTAACTTATCAAGAGAAAAGAGACTCCCGCCACCCATAGAAGCACTACCAATCTGCCAAATAATATTTCGGCAAGCAAATCTATCCTGCTTACCGGTAGTCCACTCAAGGATCGAGATCTCAGCCAGCAGAATGATGATCTTAGATATATGCTTGAGGGGCTTAAACTCGAAAATGATAAAGCTAAGGAGGCAATAGCCAGTCTCGAACACGCCAAGTCTGTCCTAGAGAAGAAGATCAAGATAGAGCAAGACGCATATAAGCTAAGATAGAGGAAACTAGAAGACTCTATCAGTGAGCTGAGATCAAGGCTGGAGGAGAAGGAAAAGTATCTTAATATCACGACTGCGAAGTTCAATGAACTGAAAAGAAGATCATTAACAGCAGCCACATCGTCTGTGTTAGAGCCTGTGACGTTTGGAAGGAAGGAAGACTTCTTTAGTCTCCAGAAGACAAACAGGAGGAGAGAATCGAAGGGGCTCACCAATATGTCCAATAATATCACTCGCTTTGACGACTCCACCAGTTTTAGCATCGGCGAAAACTACTCTATCAAGAAACTCACCTTCCGGTGGATCGACTAGCACATTCTCAGCCTCAATACTTAATATGAGGTCGGCACCCTCCACAAGACCAGGAAAATACTGGAGACCTTCAAGATTATGGGTGCCAATACAGAAGACCAGAAGACATAGGGAGGTGAACTGCCTGAAACAGTGAGTATTGCTGCTAATGTCAATTACACGCAGGGAGAGTTATAGTTGCAAGCCCATGAGTATATCAATCAGGTGGAGGGTTACGCGAATCGGCATATAGAGTTCCTGCGAGTGGTCACTTCGCGGGGCCAGGAGTTGCGGGTGGGTTCGGACAGAAATCAAGCGAAGTGCAAGAGGTTTTCGATCGAGATCGGGTCTCACGAAATCCCCATCGCAATCATCGGCATCGTTGAGAATAAGAAGCGTAATTTTTAGTCCTATCTTTCCCGCTAGGCTTTAGTGATCAATCAGAAATTTGTGGACGTGCTGATATCTTTCGGCTTCGAAATCCGGAGAAAGGTCATCGATAAAATCCCCCGCGAACCCAGCACCCAGTCGCCATTCCCCAGAAACAAAACTGTAGACAGGCTGGATTCTAAGCTCAGCCACTACAGCAGCGTCGAGCACAGACCCAAGACCCTCGTCAACGACAAAAATCTCGACTGAAAGTCCCTGAGTTTGTTCCCTTTTCATCCCTCCCTACCGAACGAGCATTATTCCGTGTTCTTGCAATCCAATTCGCTATGAGATCTTATCCCTCTGTACAACTTCTAAGGCTTGTTTCTCAAAAAGATCTCTAATTGATGGACTGGCTGTCCCTGATATAATAATCGAGTATCAAGGATCTGCTGGCACAAAACTCTTCCAGATTCTATTAAGGCACTTTAGCTCGTCTCCAGCTACAATGTTGTTTTTGACAATGGAGTCGCAGTTGTCGGCAGGGGCGTTCAGCTTGAACACACCGAAAATCGCCCTAAGTTCATCCGTGGTGAGTTGCTTGAGTTTTCTATCGCCGTCTTTTTGAGTATTGAGATCGTTGATAAGGGTGTCAGCGACAGAAGCAGGGAGTGCGGCTTTATTCTTGATTCTAAAGAGGTCGAAGAGTATGTGTGAGGGGTTATAGGGAGTTACATGTAGGCTTTGATGGATTCCGAGATCTACTTTCGGAGGTCAGGAGTGTAGTTATGAGAGGGGAGCCATGCGGAATGTGCGGCGATGAAAAGGGTGAGGAGGAGGAGTTTTCTCATTTGAGTGAAATCAGGTTTTGGATATAAAATCAGTGATTGTTCACTTAGGAGTCATTTTTAAATGCTCGAAATTAAGGAGAGTATAAACGCCTCTATTTTAAAAGTGTACTCTTAACAAATCCACAACCCTCTATCATTTCCACCTGAAAACGACGCTCTATCATATGTAGGATGCGTCATGCGACATCTACGAGTTCCGCGGCACCAGCTGGTGCAGCTGCTCGATCTCCCTCTCCTTCTCGTCCAGCATCTTGGCCTGCTGATCCACCAAGTTCTTATAATTGGCCAGTTCTCCCGCCAGGTTGATGAATGCCGATTTGTCTTAGGTCGCTTCTTCCTCCTCCTCGCCCTCCTCTTTGATCTCTAATAGTTATCGGATTTTCTACACGCAGTTACCAATCAAGATGTTAAAGTTGTACCTAGTCCTTCTCATCGATAATCCTCTGAGCACGTCCGCGATACTCGTCGTACTCCCTTTGTAGTGCGTTATTGATATCTTCCCGATACTTGATCTCTTCCTCCATTCTCCTCTGACATTCTACAAGTTGATCCTGGAGCCTTGAGAGTTCTTCCGAATGACGTGACTACGTAGCCTTATTCCTTACATCTGGAGTGAATGGCTCCACAACTGAGTAAACCATTTCCTTTTTCCTAAGGTCCATGCTAGGAGTATTTTCCGCACTTTTCTCAGCTCTCAGATCCTGTTGGACTGATTCTGACTGTGCATCCCTTTTGAAAATGTCCATTTAGTATTGAGTTGGGGACAGGTTTCTCAGCACATCGATCTGCTCTCTGAGCTGTCTATTTTCTTCCTTTAGCTCCTCGCACTGCTTTGATAACCGGCTTTGCTATATCCCGTTTTCAGCATGATTTTTATTTGTTTGGATGACGTCTTGAAGGTGCTGAGTGAGTTGATTGTCGCGCCCTTCAAGGACCTTTACTTTCAGCTTTGTAGTTGCCAGCTAGCTCCGAACCGAAGCGATCTAGCTTAGAAGGTTCTGAACCTCTATTCCTTTTTACTTAATGATACTGCGATTTTCTTCGTGCAGGGAACGTACTGATTTTTCATGATCCTGCATTTTGGAACGCAAAAACTTATTCTGAGTGGTTAAGGTTTCAGCTGTATTGCGCATGTCCTGGAAGAGAAGCTGCTTCTGTTGCTGATCCTGGTGATAGAGGGTGATCTTACGATTGTACTTCTGTTTAATCTGTTCCAACAACTGCTCGTAGGTGCCCTTCAAATGACTTACGATCGGTTACTGAAGGAGGGATTGCATGTGCTAAAATACCTCGATTGCTTTTGGTACTAGGCTTCGACCGAGCTACGGGACACTTCGAGCTGCTTTTTGAAGTCACTCGTCATGTTAGACAGTTACTTGCTGTGCGAAATGATCGTCTCTGTGTACCCATCCAGCATGTCTCTTAGCCTCTGGATTTCTGCGAACAACATCACGACATGGCAGTAGTAACTAGTTTTGTCCCGCTATTGACCCTCTTGAAGGCTCCTCAGATATCCATTTTGTTGTTAGATTTTGGTCTGCAGTTCAAGGATATGACTGTCCCGAGCCGTGACCTGTTCTTGATAAAGAAATTGCTTTTGCTTTTCGGAAAAGTCTTCGTTCTGCATTCTGAAGGTAATGATGGGATGATTACGACTTGACTAGGTCTCGTATGCTGTGGAGGGGAGCGACGAGGTGGGTGTCAGCAGGGGAGGCTGGCTTGGTGAGGAGAGAGCCGTGGAGGACTGGGATGTTGTGTTTCTTGTAGAAGATTAGTTGTTTGTCCATGGCCAAATTGGAGGAAGTTAAACGATATCTGAGCCTGAATGGAAACTGCAGCAACAAGGCAACCTCTATTTCTACAGTTTAGTTTAAATAAAAGTTTATATCCTCTATATACTGATTCATAATCGAAATAGTCCACACAAACCACGGAAATCGACAACACCCATGCATCATAGAGGCAAGCACAGCCAGGACAGGACCCACCACCCTGACCTCAACGACCGCGCCCCCTCTCCCAAGAACAACTACGAATACGAAAAGTACCTCGAAAAGACCAGAGGAAAAAAGGGACCGGAAAATCATCTATTCCAAAAGAAACTCGCAGCCGGCAAGTCCTTGGGAGAACTCAAATCCAAATTCCTGATGATGGACAAGCTCGAAGAGGAGTATGAGCAACTGCGCGAGAAGTCTATGAAAGAAGCCAAGCTACGCAGAGATATCTTGTCGCAGTCCCGCAAAAAAGAAAAAGAAGTATCAGTTCTTAAGAACAAGGTCAACAAACACTAAATCGACAGAGTTAGTCTCAAGAACCGTCTCGCGAGACTCGAGGGCGAACGCGATAACTACTTAGTAGCCGTGGAGAGGTTGCAGAAGGAACTCAATGAGTATCGCAAAAGACTCAGACAGGAAATGTTCAGGCGGGAAGAGATGGAGAACAACTACCGGGTGCTCATCGAGGAGCAACAAAGAAGCTCAGCCCAGGACTACTACGCAGGCTCTAAGAAAAAGAAGCATGGTGCCAGTCAAAACAATCACAATCATGCATGTAGCAGATGTCCATTGCTCGAAGAGGAAATGGAGAGTATTGAAGGAGCCTATAAGAAAGAGGTGGGGCGCCTTAAAGACGACCTATCAAAGAATTACAACGAAATCATCAAAGTCGAACTCAACCTCAAAAACACAAATCAGGAAAGATAGAAGTTACAACAAGAGAAAGAATCCATTAAGATATAAAGAGACGAACTAAGGAAACGTATGGAAGAAATGAAGGCAACCCTAAAAAAGTGGGAGGGAGAAAGAGACACCATCAGACAGCTGGAGATTCATAAGGAAGAACTAACCAAGAAGAACAAGCAGGCGGAAGAGTGTTTGAATGGCCTGCGTCGAGAGTTCGAAAGCTTCAAAATCAAGAAGGAGAAAGAGTCACAAAAACACGAAAAGGATTTGGGCGAGATGCTACGTAGGCTATCAGAACAGCAGAATTAGAATTTGAATTTGAGGAACACTCTGAATCTCCTAAAAGAGAAGCAAGAATAGGAAGGGAGCTAGAAGGTCTCAGAGGCCTTAGTGCAAAATCTGGAGGGGGAGGTCAAGAAACTGAAGAAATAGAAGCAGGACATGAAGAACAAGGAGAGAGAGTTGGAAGACAAGCTGGTCAATCTGAAAATGTAGAAGGAGAAGGAGAAGAGGTAGCTGAGGGAAGCACTGAAAAGACTCGAAGAAGAAGTCAAGAACGAGTCGGGGACCCAATAACTGGAGAAGATGGAGAAGTTAAGGCAGAAGCTGGAAAAAGAGCTGCAAAAAGAAAGGGATGAACGAAAGGTAGAGGCGATAGAGAAAACCAAAGTTGAACAGCAATTGAAGGGGTTAGAGAAGGATAAGCAGAAGTTGGAGAACGAGATAAAGTGGATGAATGAGACTGTGAAGAGGGCACAGAAAGAAGCTGTACAGAAATAGGAGATACTAAAGAGTGTTGAGAGAGAATTGGAAGAAGCCGAGGAACTCAGGATGATGGTAGAAAAATACAAAGAAAGCTTGGAAAAGAGAGACAAGGAACTCAAAAAACAGAAGGAACTGTATAGAGAGTTAGAGAAAATAGTGGAGGAGAATAGGGTGATGGCAGAAGAAAAAAGAGAGGAAAACTAGAAGATTCGACGAGAAGTAAAAGAGCTAAAAGAAAGGAATAGTCAAGCAGAAAAATAAATAAGATAACTGAGAGAAAAAGTGACTGACGGCGAGAGAGAAGCAAGGGAAATTATAAAGAGATTGAAAGAAGAGAAAGAGGAAATGATGTAGAGGGAAGAAGACGAAAAGGAGAATAGAAGGAGAGAAAAAGACAGAGAAGAGAAGTATATTTAGGAAATGAAGCAGAAGTATGATTAGGCAAAAGAAAGAGAGGAGGAGTTGAACCAAGAAGTCTTGAGACTCAGTCAAGAGCTTCAAGCCCAAAAGCTGAGTGGCCAGACCGAGACTCAGCAACTGTTGTAGCAGATCGCCCACTTGAGCGAACAGAAGGAGACTGCCAACAGAGACTTAGCACAAGCTCAAGAGTACATCAGGTAGTTGGCTGAGAAGGGGGATGATGAAGAAGTCGACCAGTTGAACCAAGAAGTCTTGAGACTCAGTCAAGAGCTTCAAGCCCAAAAGCTGAGTGGCCAGACCGAGACTCAGCAACTGTTGTAGCAGATCGCCCACTTGAGCGAACAGAAGGAGACTGCCAACAGAGACTTAGCACAAGCTCAAGAGTACATCAGGTAGTTGGCTGAGAAGGGGGATGATGAAGAAGTCGACCAGTTGAACCAAGAAGTCTTGAGACTCAGTCAAGAGCTTCAAGCCCAAAAGCTGAGTGGCCAGACCGAGACTCAGCAACTGTTGTAGCAGATCGCCCACTTGAGCGAACAGAAGGAGACTGCCAACAGAGACTTAGCACAAGCTCAAGAGTACATCAGGTAGTTGGCTGAGAAGGGGGATGATGAAGAAGTCGACCAGTTGAACCAAGAAGTCTTGAGACTCAGTCAAGAGCTTCAAGCCCAAAAGCTGAGTGGCCAGACCGAGACTCAGCAACTGTTGTAGCAGATCGCCCACTTGAGCGAACAGAAGGAGACTGCCAACAGAGACTTAGCACAAGCTCAAGAGTACATCAGGTAGTTGGCTGAGAAGGGGGATGATGAAGAAGTCGACCAGTTGAACCAAGAAGTCTTGAGACTCAGTCAAGAGCTTCAAGCCCAAAAGCTGAGTGGCCAGACCGAGACTCAGCAACTGTTGTAGCAGATCGCCCACTTGAGCGAACAGAAGGAGACTGCCAACAGAGACTTAGCACAAGCTCAAGAGTACATCAGGTAGTTGGCTGAGAAGGGGGATGATGAAGAAGTCGACCAGTTGAACCAAGAAGTCTTGAGACTCAGTCAAGAGCTTCAAGCCCAAAAGCTGAGTGGCCAGACCGAGACTCAGCAACTGTTGTAGCAGATCGCCCACTTGAGCGAACAGAAGGAGACTGCCAACAGAGACTTAGCACAAGCTCAAGAGTACATCAGGTAGTTGGCTGAGAAGGGGGATGATGAAGAAGTCGACCAGTTGAACCAAGAAGTCTTGAGACTCAGTCAAGAGCTTCAAGCCCAAAAGCTGAGTGGCCAGACCGAGACTCAGCAACTGTTGTAGCAGATCGCCCACTTGAGCGAACAGAAGGAGACTGCCAACAGAGACTTAGCACAAGCTCAAGAGTACATCAGGTAGTTGGCTGAGAAGGGGGATGATGAAGAAGTCGACCAGTTGAACCAAGAAGTCTTGAGACTCAGTCAAGAGCTTCAAGCCCAAAAGCTGAGTGGCCAGACCGAGACTCAGCAACTGTTGTAGCAGATCGCCCACTTGAGCGAACAGAAGGAGACTGCCAACAGAGACTTAGCACAAGCTCAAGAGTACATCAGGTAGTTGGCTGAGAAGGGGGATGATGAAGAAGTCGACCAGTTGAACCAAGAAGTCTTGAGACTCAGTCAAGAGCTTCAAGCCCAAAAGCTGAGTGGCCAGACCGAGACTCAGCAACTGTTGTAGCAGATCGCCCACTTGAGCGAACAGAAGGAGACTGCCAACAGAGACTTAGCACAAGCTCAAGAGTACATCAGGTAGTTGGCTGAGAAGGGGGATGATGAAGAAGTCGACCAGTTGAACCAAGAAGTCTTGAGACTCAGTCAAGAGCTTCAAGCCCAAAAGCTGAGTGGCCAGACCGAGACTCAGCAACTGTTGTAGCAGATCGCCCACTTGAGCGAACAGAAGGAGACTGCCAACAGAGACTTAGCACAAGCTCAAGAGTACATCAGGTAGTTGGCTGAGAAGGGGGATGATGAAGAAGTCGACCAGTTGAACCAAGAAGTCTTGAGACTCAGTCAAGAGCTTCAAGCCCAAAAGCTGAGTGGCCAGACCGAGACTCAGCAACTGTTGTAGCAGATCGCCCACTTGAGCGAACAGAAGGAGACTGCCAACAGAGACTTAGCACAAGCTCAAGAGTACATCAGGTAGTTGGCTGAGAAGGGGGATGATGAAGAAGTCGACCAGTTGAACCAAGAAGTCTTGAGACTCAGTCAAGAGCTTCAAGCCCAAAAGCTGAGTGGCCAGACCGAGACTCAGCAACTGTTGTAGCAGATCGCCCACTTGAGCGAACAGAAGGAGACTGCCAACAGAGACTTAGCACAAGCTCAAGAGTACATCAGGTAGTTGGCTGAGAAGGGGGATGATGAAGAAGTCGACCAGTTGAACCAAGAAGTCTTGAGACTCAGTCAAGAGCTTCAAGCCCAAAAGCTGAGTGGCCAGACCGAGACTCAGCAACTGTTGTAGCAGATCGCCCACTTGAGCGAACAGAAGGAGACTGCCAACAGAGACTTAGCACAAGCTCAAGAGTACATCAGGTAGTTGGCTGAGAAGGGGGATGATGAAGAAGTCGACCAGTTGAACCAAGAAGTCTTGAGACTCAGTCAAGAGCTTCAAGCCCAAAAGCTGAGTGGCCAGACCGAGACTCAGCAACTGTTGTAGCAGATCGCCCACTTGAGCGAACAGAAGGAGACTGCCAACAGAGACTTAGCACAAGCTCAAGAGTACATCAGGTAGTTGGCTGAGAAGGGGGATGATGAAGAAGTCGACCAGTTGAACCAAGAAGTCTTGAGACTCAGTCAAGAGCTTCAAGCCCAAAAGCTGAGTGGCCAGACCGAGACTCAGCAACTGTTGTAGCAGATCGCCCACTTGAGCGAACAGAAGGAGACTGCCAACAGAGACTTAGCACAAGCTCAAGAGTACATCAGGTAGTTGGCTGAGAAGGGGGATGATGAAGAAGTCGACCAGTTGAACCAAGAAGTCTTGAGACTCAGTCAAGAGCTTCAAGCCCAAAAGCTGAGTGGCCAGACCGAGACTCAGCAACTGTTGTAGCAGATCGCCCACTTGAGCGAACAGAAGGAGACTGCCAACAGAGACTTAGCACAAGCTCAAGAGTACATCAGGTAGTTGGCTGAGAAGGGGGATGATGAAGAAGTCGACCAGTTGAACCAAGAAGTCTTGAGACTCAGTCAAGAGCTTCAAGCCCAAAAGCTGAGTGGCCAGACCGAGACTCAGCAACTGTTGTAGCAAATTCACCTCCTCTCTAACTCTCTCCATGTATCCCCAACTCATCTGTTCCATCAGAATGAGTCACTCTCGTAGATTACTTAACTTAAAGCTACTGTTTAAACCCTCTAGTCTTAAAAGCTTTACCTTTTTTAAAAGCTCTCTTATGCTAATGAACAAATAATTCAACTTCGTACACAGACTCTTTCCAATACCTATAGCAGTAGCTTTAAAGATATGGAAAATACTTTGACATCCATGCCTCGGACATTCTAAGTTACTCAGCCAGTGATTAAGTTGCCTGCCTGCGTGGGTATGTGGTCTGCGAGTGAGTAAATAACGATTCGGATCATTGAGGGTTTATTAGAAGAGGAGCTAATGAGTCAAGTGTTTGCGCCTACGTTTGATTACAACCTGTAGATATAATGAGGTATTCTCATAGTGTAATTAGGATGGAGTATTCGAGTATTGGCTCCCTTATTTGGGACACAGTTTTGGACTATTACATTTTGGGTGATGCCTCTATGGTTTATTGTCTAGAACGATTCAACTGTATTCCTTTAATTAACCATCGTGCTGCTTCTAATAAAATATATTGATATTTTATCCTAGATTGCCGCCCCATGTCCTCCGTCGATGACTACATCAACCACCCCCTCAACACCTCCTACTCCAAGTCTTCCTTCCATTTCTCCAAAAACCAACGTTTCTTCCCGTCTCTCTCCCCTAAAAGCTTCGACCTCACTTACAACCTCCCAGATACCAAAAATAAACGTAGTTGCAGCTTCGGCTACGGCAGCAAAATCAACCTCGCACAAATACACGCTCCCTGCTCACCTCCTCCAGGCAGGTATCAGCTCAAAAGCGAGTTCGAACCTACTCACTCCAAAGGATTCTCTTTTGGCATAGGCCGCGATGACTCTTCTTTCGGAGCCGTCCTCCCGCGAAAGCGAAGACACTCGACCCTACCAGGACCTGGAGAGTACACTCTGCCTACGACGTTGAACCAGCAAAGTGTCTACATCGGTAGCAAACTTAAGAGCGTCTTCAGCGGGAGTGGGTCTACGCCTGGACCCGGGACATACAGCATCAAGCCAACAGAGATGAACCGTTCTGGCAAATACGTCCTGTCGAATTACACGTACGAACCTGTTAGATAATTTGTTATTGAGTAGTAACCCGTTGTCGCCCAGCTACCGACACAAGACAATCTAGCCCAGCCTAAAGCGAGTGCCACGGCCAGAGCTGGGACCCGGCAGCTGTACTCCCCTACCATGATATGATTACTGGCTTAGACAAATAAACTCAGACGATGAGTCCTGAAGGCAAATACTTCGTGGCCAAGTATAAGAACAGCAAAGTGCGAACCTTCAGCAAGTCCAAAAGGTTCTCGATGGCAGAAGTCAAAATGAAGAGCACGCTGCCAGGACCAGGCACATACCCCTCCTTTTCGGAGTTCGGGAAGACGGGTCTCGACATGTCCCGAATCCACGTGGGCTATAGAAAATGACAGAACATTACAATAATTATTAATCTCAACTTTTCCCTCAAATTGACACTCTACTTACTGCCCCACTAACCCGCTCCACATTTTGGTGAAACTATAAGCACCGATACTGTAGTTATAAACATCATTGACTTGTGTTACTGCTCAGTTTTGCTACGACTGCCCCACACAGGTTCATCCCTCTTTCAACCTTATCCCACTGCTCCTTTAGCTCCCTCTTCACTTCTCTCAATTCTTACTTCACTTCTTCCTGTAGGAGATCGGTTCCCATTACACTAAGGCATCGGTAGCCATACACCACCTTCAGATCGAATTCCTCACCATTTGACAGCAAGTACTTCACAAAGTTGACTACGTGTGGTGCGTTGGATGGCAACAGCAGATAACTGCGAACTTCGTAGTCAAACTCTGCTGGAGTAAGAGACTTTAGAGTCTGGAGGGTTGCTTGATACTGGTTGGGATCTTCGAGATCTAGAGCTCTGGTCGCATCTCGTAGAAGCTAGTCAGACTTGTCGTTGAGGATCCTGCCCTGCTTGCGGATTTCTGCCTGGGTTTCCTTGTCGAGGTTTTTGGCAATTTCATCCTTCTTCTTGAAATCTAAAAAGAATGGTGCCTCTATCTTTTTCTAAATATTGACCTTTGGTCTATTCCTTTCCTTGATTTCATCGTAATAGGCCAGGGGCATCCAGCGGGAGATCGGTAGACTCGTGAACTTGGTGAGTCCATCTTGAGCATCTGCTATTTCATCGAGATAGCTGTCTAGATCCAACTGGGAGTTATAGTTGTCTTCCGTGGACTCCTCCTTCTTGACTGCATTACTCTACTTGTGCAGATACTTGCGGAGGTCCTCATCCCTTTTGGAGATCACTGTAGTGAAATGTATGTTCTATAACTCGACACTGCTGGCCACGATGCCAATCAGGTTATGCCACAGATTGACTTCCCGAGACTCCTCGAACGCACTCACCAAGAAGTTATTGTCGGGGGTAATCCCCAAGTGCACAACCTTTTTTTGGAGCTGAAGCGATTTCTCCAGAGTGCTGCTAATCACGTCGAACACCTCCACGATGTTCCCACTCGCTACCAAAAGGTACCTATTGTCGGGGCTGAAGCATGCAGTGCTCACAGGATCTGAAGCTCGACTGCAGGAGAAGGTTCTGCCTCTCCGACAGTTCTTCATATCCCACACCTCTACTGTCCTTTCGTAAGCCAACGCAACAAAGTCTAAGAGGAAAATAAATACATTTTTATATTTGGTTAAATAGTTTACTTCCGAGGTCGTTCTCAACCAAGAATAGAGGCTGGGAGTCTTAGGTTAGTTGGTAGATTTGTGGAGCCACTTCACAGTTACAGAAATCAAGCACATACAGAGCAGAGTTGGTCAAGGCATAGATATAGTGCTGTTGGTACAGTGCGATCGACTTTACTCCAGGGATATTCCATGTTAGAGTATCCCCCGAGCCGACACGCAAAACTTTAGTAGCTGTGGCTATCACGTAGAATGATTGCGACATGGAGATCCGCCCAACAACTGGTTTTTCGCCGATAGGAATAGCCTTAATGATGGTTTGTTCTTTGTAGACGTTGAGATAGCTGCCTTTAGAAGCAGCGATGAAGGTGGGGAGTCTGGAGTCCAGGCACCTGGGCAGCAGGTAGGTGTTGTTCTCGCTCAGCAAAGACAAGTAGCATGTCTGATTGGGAGTGTTCAGAACAAGTTCCTGGTTGCTCTGAATCCTGAAGTTCTCTATATCCTCATTAATTGAACATCGTTTGCGCAGCAGTCTGAAGTGCAGCTGTTAGATTTCGTCGTATTTCCACTGTTTCAGTGAATTATCAGCAGAGCTACCCGAAATGAGGAGCAGCTCGTTCGGCAGGAACACCAAGCTATCGACGGGGTGAAAACCATGGGTCTCTTCCAGTTTGCTGAAGATCTTCTTTTCCTCCAAGTCCCAGAAGATGATGCTGCCTCGGCTGTCGCCCGTGGCGAGGAGAGGCTTGGCATTCTGGCTGAAGGCGAGACTGATGGCCCCTTTCTTCTGCCTCAACTCGAACAGGAGTTTGTTAGTCTTGATATTGTACATGAGAATGCGGCCCGAAGAGTAACTGATACAGAGTATATCGCATGCGGGAGAAGGTACGACTGCCAATATTTTGTCATCCTTCCCAACAATCCTCTGCAAGTAGTCTGTGAAGTTAAATATGCGTTCTGCCCTCACAAAGTTCCAGAGCTCCAGGTTCGAGTTTTCTCCGAAGACTACAATTTTGTTCACGTAGGTCAGGGGATGCACAAACCCCTTAGCCTCAAAACCAACCCTGAACGTCTCCATCGCATCATCTCCCTCATCCCGCGAATCTAGAAATACAGCGATCTGATTGCCTTCCAATAAAAGAATAGCCTATCCTATTTTCATCATGCTCGATTGCTGGGACTCGGGTTGATCGGGCATGAGGCTCCACTCTCTGAGGATGTGGTAGTAGTTCATTTTGTACAGATGGGGTCCGCAGCGCAAGTAGACCTTGTCACCATCGCCAAGGATAGCAGATATGGGATGGCTAAAGTTGGGGGATATGTTCTGGAGGGAGAGGGTAGGGGTGTAGATCTTGTAGCTAGAGTAGGTGGGGCAGATGAGCGCGATGGTGGGAGAGGTCTGGAGAAAAAGAGGAGCTGAGAGAATGGAGGCGAGGGAGCGGTAGGCGTCGATGACGGGCCTGGAGTGGACGGGTGATTATGGGTGTTGATGCATGTGACTTTATAATCCGAGACTTATATTAAATATGGGCTCTTTCGGTACTGTTCAACAAATAATAAGGCAGAGCATTGGTTGGATAATTAAAGTTTAGTTTCATCCTAGAAGCATCAACAGCTTGTTTCGCTCGATTAACAGCGCCTGAGCCTGCTTCTTCTTCTCGGTCTTCATCAGCTTGTTCATGCTCATATTGTTCTCGATCTCTCGCTCTATCTCCCCTGCCTTTATGTTCAGCTCCTGGATCTTCAGCGTGATCTCCTGTTTTTCCTGTGCACTCAGTCTCTTCACACTCCCTTCCTCTTCCATTTCCATCTGTCCAACAGGGGACTTGTAGGCAGCAGTCGGAGGTCGATTCGATGTGCCTATGACTGCTGATTCCTCCATTTTGTTCTTCGAATCCATTTTGGAGATGCCTCGTCCTATAATTTTGGGAGGTGGTCCTACATGCTTAGTCCTGAGATCCTCGATGAGCATAACTGTGCCCTTTTCGATGACAGTCCTTTTGATGAGTTTGAGAGGGTTTCCATCGACCTTGAGGCCAGTGAGTTTCATGAATCCGAGGATCGTGGGGAGTTTCTGGATGTTGTTGTTTTCGACGTTGAGGAAGTTGAGAGTGTCATACAGATCTCCAATTTTTTATGGGACTTCTGTCAGCTGATTGTTGCTGAGGTCCAGTATCTCTGGGTTCAAGTAAGGGTGGCAACATAGGCTCTCCATGGAAGCCAGTTTATTGTAGGAGAAATGCAAGATCCTCAGCTTGCGCAGACCCAGGACGAATGCTGGTACGCTCGCAAATCTATTGAGCGAAAGTTCCAGGAAAAATAGATTGTCGAGTCTGCTGTCTTTTCGGTCGTGGAAGAGCTGGCTCACCCGGTTCTTCTTGAGTTCGAGCTGTTCTAGAGTCTGCATGCCGAGGATTTCCATGGGCAGCTCCTCCAAAAGGTTCTAGTTGAGGTTCAGAACCTTCAACTCAGTCATGCTAGCTATTTCTCCGCTGATCCTGGTGAGTTTATTGTTGCTGAGGTTCAAGACCCTGATGCCCTTTTTGAAAACCTTGCTGTCTAAGTCCTCCAAACCTTGAGCCCTGATTACCAGCTCGTTCCCTGTCGTAAATTCCATAATCAACTTGTCCCATTTGGAGAGACCACTGTTCATCTGGTGGCGTGGATCAATGACATTCTTCTCCAGTGTCTCGATGCTATTAATGTCGATACGCTCCCGTAAATACTTCTTGAGGGCCTCTGCGCCTGCTGTGCGGATGTTCTGTCTTATGCACTTGAGGGGGTTTCCTTCGAGTTGGATCCTGACAAGACCAGGAAGAAGTCCCAATTCTGAGGGGAGATCGGAGAGGTCATTGTTGGAGAGATCGAGTGTTTTGAGTTTCTTGAGTGCCAATACTTTGGGGGTCAGTTTGTCTATTTTGTTGTCTGAGAGGATGAGGACTGTGAGGTTGGGACTGTTTTGGAAGAAGCCCTAGGCCAGATTTGTGATTCGGTTGAAGCTCATGACAACATTGTCTAGTTTTTCGGACTTAGGCATTTCTTCGAATACCCCAGCGATCCGATTCTCTTTGATCTCGATGGACACCAAATTGCACAACTCCCTGAAGGCTCCCTTTTCGATTTCCTTAATCTGGTTTTTGTTCAGGTTGATAAATTCCATGTTCCTGCACCGCTCAAACCGTTTCCTCTCCACCAGCATGATCTGGTTATTCGAAAGATCTACCTTCTTCAGACCTCCACCAAGAGTTGGTATGCTTTTGAGCTTATTATTTTATAGGAAAAGCACCTCTAGGTTCTTCAACCCTACAAGGGCTTCTTCAGGAAATTCACTGATCACGTTATTAGAAAGGTTGATTTCAACTAGTGTGATTGCGCTGGACAGGCTAGGTCTGATCCTCTCCAGCTTGTTGCCACTCAAGTCAATACTCTTTAGATTCTGAACTACATAGAGATCATCGGGAATCTATTTGACGACGTTGTTCTTCATTCTAATGAGCTGCAGGTCTGGCAGCTTGTCGATAATTTCATTGGCAGGAATAGACGCTATGGAGTTGTTGGACAAGTCGATCTTGGTAATGGGGTTGCACTGCCACCAGCTTTGGTCCTCAAAAGTAAGGGTGTCGATGCGGCAGAGCTCATCGGGAAAGGCGGTGAGTTCCTGTCCGACCATGTTGAAGGCTCCAGACTGGAGGGCCCTTTTGATGGCATTGAGCATGGATTTCTTTTCAATCATTTGGACTGAGGTTGAGGTTTGAAAGTAAATAATAATAAACAAGTTTCAAATGGGTAAATCTAGTGAAGCCAGCAACAGAATCTTATTCTCTATGTGGGTTGTTACCCGAAATTTAACTACTGCCTCAGGCCATGGGATAGACTTTGTACGGATTCAAAATTCCATTCGGGTCGAATACGTGTTTCAGCTGGTGCATCACGTCCAGCACCGCCTTGGGTTTCTGCAATCCCAGGTATGCAGTCTTGTGTGCCCCGACTCCGTGCTCCGCGCTGATGCTCCCATGCTTCTTCACTACTTCCATAAACACCTCCTTCTCGTCCAGCGGGGCATCCTTGTCCAGACAGATATTGAGGTGTAGGTTGCTGTCCCCGATGTGGCCATACCCAATCACGTAGCCTCCGAACTTGCTACGAGCTTTGGTGACGAAGTCGTCCCATTCGTGGACGTCGAAGGATATATCGTAGGAGTGCACAGTGCCCATCTTATTTGCCGCTAAAGCAATGTCCTCTCGGATCTTCCAAATGGCTTTGTACTCTTTGTCGCTGTTCGACATAATAGAGTCTTGGAACTCGGGCAGCTTGTCAAGCAGCGGCTCAATGTCTTCAGTATTGACCTCGACCAACAGCAGGTGGTCTGTCAGCTTCACAGACATCACTTCAGGGTGGAGGTGCTTCGTCACGGCGTGGTAAGAATAGCCATCCATATACTCCAGGGCTGAGAGTTGTTTTCCGAGAGACTTGGCCTGCTTGGCTGCCTCCAAGATGGTGGCATAGTTATCGGTCTTGAACAGCAGCACCTTGCGGATTTGGTCAATCTTCATGCAGTTGATATCTAGTTTGGTGATGACTCCTAATGTCCCTTAGGCTCCGATCAACAGTTGTTTGATATCTGGCCCTGTGTTGTCTTTACGGATGCGCGATCTCATATCCAGGATAGTTCCATTGGCTAGCACTGCTTCCATGCCCAGGATATGGGCTCTCAAAGGCCCATGTTTAATAAAGTATTTGCCTCCGGCGTGGGTTGCAGCGTTACCTCCTATCAGGCAGGACCCTTTGGCTCCTAAGTCGAGAGGGACTTAGAAACCATGCGGCTCAAGGAATTAGTTCAACTTTTCCAATATGCAACCTGACTAGCAGCTCAATACTCCACTGACAGCATCGAACTGCTCGACTTTATTGAAACCACGCATACTCATGATCACTTCATCAAAGACAGGCACTGATCCTCCCACGAGTCCAGTGTTGCCGCTTTGAGGGACCACTGCAAGTTTTCGAGAGTTGCAATAATTGAGAATTTGGGAGACCTGCTGGGTGGTTGAGGGTTTGAGAACCAGTTGTGATTTGCCTTGGTAGGTCCTGAGGAAGCAGATGTTGTAGGGCTGGGCTTATTATGCAGTGTAGACGTGGCTTTGACCGAGGGTGGACTTGAAGTAGGAAAGGTCTGAATCTGTGAGAGTGGCGAAGGAGGGGTTGCGAGTGGTAGCGAATAGTCTTCTGAGTACAATTTTTCTGAACATTTGGAGGGTGAGACGTTGGCGGAATGGGATTTATAATGTAGTGCAATCTGTTTGAGGAGCGATATCACGATTTTAGTGGTATACTCGACACGGACTCCAAATTATCGGGTGCATTTTCCCTAAATTCTATACCGTTTAAATCAAACTTCAAAATGGAAACCTTATAAGGCTGTTTCACCAGCAACGCCGACACATCTGCATCTTCTCCACAGCTAGTGCTCTGGGGAATGAGGGATTGTGTGTCCACCAATCAACACAAGAACGTCAATTTAAAGAAAGCAGCACAGTATTTTGGTGCCGAAGAAGATAGAAACTTTGAGAGTGTGTAAGTCAATCCGATCATGACGACCGAAGTTTTGATTGGAGCTTTGAGAGTATCAAAATTCCCCAATCTTGAGTTGTAAATACTTGCGGTGGGTCTCAGAGTCCTCCCTCCCTGTTCTTGGACCCGACCTGACCGGCAAAGACTGTGCAGGTTAAGTTGTCTAGCCTTAATGTCAACAGTTATCCTGTCGATTCTGCGCTGTGGCTGATTATGACCAATAATATTATCCCCACCCACTATTATAATTACTCCAAACCCATGAAGTAGGACCAGCTGACCCATAACCTGCGCCCCATCGAAAATAGCCAACCTTCCACGCTCCCCAATGCTACCAAGTCTAATAGTAAAGCCAAACTCAACAAACTCATCACTAGCAACACTATGAACGACACCTTCGCTAACTGGCGCCGCTCCAAAAAACATACTACTAACCCCAACTCCACCATGAGCCACACTCTCAACAACCATACCGATATCTCCTCCCTGCCCCTCGGGAACAGTTCAATCTCCAAGCCCAATCGCAATGATAATTTTCCTTAGGCTCTGGCAGCAGCACAAGACCAGCCTATACAGTTGCCTAAAAACGAGTCCAACTGTCCTAACAACCACAAATCCAGTACAAAAACTTCTCTTAAAATTACTGCTAACTTACTCTTCCTATTTTCACTTCTTCCTTATGTTACCTCCTTTGGCGTGTAGGTTTCAGAGGAATGACGCTGGAACAGTACTTTCGCGCACGCTCATCAACCGAGGGTCAGCACGAACCCGCTTCCAGTCCTCCCCAGATCCACAAATACAGTACGACCCCATAACAACCACCCTCATTATAGACGACGCGCCTCTGCCAAAGAGTGACGACAATCTGGACTACGACACCCAACAATATCTACATGAGACCTTCGAGATCAACGAGACAGATGAAGACAACTATAGTGAATCCCATAACTCCGTCAAAACACCTGAGTTCAATCACCAGAAAAACTATGTAGTGCAACGAGCATACAACAATGCCTCCTCCCGCAGCAACCATAACAACGACAGCAGGCCTTCAGACAATGACTCCCAGCCTGCTTCCAGCACCATCCTTTCTTCGGCTCTTCCCAGTCCCCACTCCACCGCACAGATGGTGAATAGTGCCACAATTACCAAAAAATATTCGCAACCCCCCATACAGCTCGCTAAAAAAGTGACACGCAAAGCAACTACTAAGCTACGTACTGAGGGTTGCTTTGACGACGAGTACGTGGAAGACGGAGCGAATCAAGTCAGCGGATATGCAGCAATCAATAACTCAAACATCTAGGAGAGTTTCGCAGGAGACAATCTTGCAGAAGGCGATAAGAGTGCTTACCCGCTGATTACGAATACGACGGCGATCCAGTTCAACCCGGCCAAAATGACGAAGCTACGTTTTCCGACGATGAACTCCGAGGAAGCCGAAGAGCTGCGCAAAAGTACAGAATATCATTTGATTATTTTCTGAGGGTAGTCCGAGTCACGTCGAATCCGGGGAACTCCACAACGCTCAAGAAGTCCGAAAATAGGTCTACGCTGACTGACTTCTACAAGTTCGAAGGGGACTTCAAAAAGTGCAAGATCTTGGAGAAGGTACGGCACGAGAAGGACCGCATCAACGACATGCGGATGAACGAGTTGGGGTTCGTGACGAAGTACGCGACGAAGTTCAACCTCAACGAAGCCACGTGCAAGCAGATCATCAAAGACTGCAAAAGCTGACCTCTGCCCTCTTACTCTACTCCGCTCTATATTTCTAAGCCAGTTCCAGTTATTCCCTTTTCCATTCTTCCTCTGGCACTGTTGCAAAACCGATATTCCACAAGGAATGATACGCTGATTTTCAAACTGTTCTCCCATATAACACTATATCATTTTTTAAGCTGCTTCCGCCAAATGTCCTTCCTTCGCTACGGGCAAGTCATTCGCATACACAGCATCTTCTCCGACGCAGATAAGAACGACATCACCGGCGTCCTCTCTTCCAAAGCGTAACGCCACACTCTTTTACTCAAACCCTAGATACACCGATGAGACACTTTACATGCAGACCTATCGAAACTTTAGGTGTCTTCCCAACTATCGCTAGTCCCTCTTCTAAGTCCTGCCCAAGTCCTCCTTCGATATTAATGATGAAATGAACAAAGTACCCGAGTCTAAAAGGGAGGCCTTGGAACCCAGGGCCCGAACTTAGAGATAGCAGTTCTAATCGCTGGTCAAGCAAAAAAGAGGCGAGAATATCTACTTCGGGGCGCAAGTGGTGTTCAAGCATGTGGACTCAGGGTCCTATATTCACGCTACCTTCTAGTGTGCGAAATCTGGAATTGGTGCCTTCAAAGTGCATTTGTCGCCGCAGCTGAGTTCAGAAATAGTATTCAAGCTGGAATCCTTCAGAACCTACGAGAAGGTGGGTGACGAAATCAGTCTACGGGCACCCATCCTGATCTACCATGAAGATACACGCTGTTATTTGTCCTACGAAACTGAAAATATCTTCCTGGACATTGTGCTGCCTTTGCAGAACTAGTTCATGTAGAGAGAATAGCGCGAGTGCAGGAGGCCTGCAATCAAGGTGCCAGCAGGTCCGCGCTACGAAGTCATCAATGAAAACATCCCCAAGCGTTCCTTTAGGTTCGAGGAACACGAGTCGTTCAGCTTCACGAAGCAGAAGGAACAAATATGCGTACATGACCTGGTTTACTTTGTGCACACCAAGGACAATAAGTACCTGGTGCCCCACCTGAACAACAACTCTGTTTCCCTCAAGAAAAGGAAGGACGAAGAGGCTATCGGGGATTTCTTCGACGGAATCTGGGAAATCGAGGAGGAGTGCCTCGAGTTCTAGTCCTTTCTGACTTCCTCGCAGCAGAGATCTAACCAGAAAAGGAGGCTCGTGGCTTCTGAAATCGAGAAAAAATCAGCTTCTCCTAAACTTATCGTCAGGCATCTGACTTCCGGCCGCATACTCATGTTCGACAGGAACACAGAAACCCCCTGTGTCGAATAAAAAAACGAGCCCACCTCCAACTACCAGATGTAGCTTGCCTATATCGGGAACAAGCTTGAAGAGAGTACCCTCGTCAACTTTACCTTTGCTGGGAAGTTTATCGACACAAAACGCAAGGGTGAGCAACGAGACTTCTCCCACAGTCCCGTGCCTGTCCACAGCCTGTCCGTGGGAGTCGGGATGACGACTATTGGGTCTCAAGCTCCTATGATCGCGGCAGCAATTTAGAACAAGGATCAAAGGTAATTTGAAAAACTACTGTTCATGCAGGAGATGTATGAGAACTTCTTCGAATCAGAAGAGGTAGAGATGAACAAAGTGATGAACTAGCACGGCTTTAGAGTGTACAAGTTGGCCGAGGAGTTCAAGAAACAGATGCTCATGGTTGTCAGCGCCCAGGAGTTGTTGGCTAAGTTCGCAGACTTCCTGGCAGTCCGAAAGCATGGATTCCTGCAGTAGCATATCACATTTTCGCTGCTCAATGACGTCGTCAATACGATGAAGGACTTGGTAGGCTTCATCTACAACTGCGAGTACTCCAAGATCAAAGTGCTCGGAAGTAAGAAATCTCATCTAATTGTGTGTTTTGACCAGTATAGACAGCCCCGTAACGCAGCGCCAGAAGATCATGGAGGAATTGGGCATGGTGGAACTGATCACAGACTTGGTGGCCGAAATCGACAGAGTCTCCGATATTCTGAGACGCGAGCTTACAGGCAGGTAGTCCGAGTACTCGAAGGTGCGCATGATCTACAAACTGGGGTACGAACTGCTGTAGTCCACCGCCAAAAACAATCATAAGCTCAAGATTAAAATCTCATACTTCCTCAAATAGTACCTCAACCAGATGATCACCAAGAGCGAAAATAAAGTTGCCTACCGGAGTCTCACAGAAGTCCTCGACGACAACTACACGGCCATCGAGAAACTCGTAGAGGCAGACACCCTCACAGCACTCATCGCCAGCTTCGACAAAGACAAGCCAGACCCTGATAACCTTAAGTTCTTGTCCATCCTGTGTCTGTGCAATGGACGGTCCATAACGGCTAATCAGAATACTATCTACTCAGTCTTCTTCGAAGGGAGCGAGAAACAGCAACAGCCCGACAAGTTCCGATTCCGAGAAGACCATAACCATATGCAGATCGAGTCAACCCTTTCAGAAAACCATCCGGCACGGTTCAGAGTACTTCCAGAATTATATCGAGACTGTGAAAACGTTATGGAAGATCTCGATAAGGAAACAAGGCAGAAGGGTCACTGGAACTACTTCATCGAGTACTTGAACTTGATGGCAGACCTCTGCGTACACCGCAATCAGCATTGCCAAAGATATGTGACTTCTATTCTGCCGCTGAAAAGACTGGTGGGGTTTTTGCAGGAGAAGATCGTGAAGGAGAAGGGTCTCTATCAACCCTTCATCAGACTAGTGCACTATGCTTATATCGAGACTTATGACTACGACTAAATCAACAGGATTTCGAAGGTGAAGGGATGGAGCGAGAGTTCGGAAATCTTCGAGATCCCCAGAACCAAAAACCAGATTAGTACCGAGCTGAAGTCTATTCTCGACATGATCATGGGCTACATCAGTAAGATTAATAACCCCGATGAATCCAACTCCATCGAAATGGACCCCACCAACGTCGAACAGCTCAGGAATATCTACACCTTCCTCGAACTGCTCAAGTCCACACTCAACCTGGGATTCTGGGAGTCTATCAACAACCTCAAGGAGATGGTGCCCTGCATGCTCCGAATCCTGAAGTTCGACCTGTAGTACGCCCAGGCTGAACTCAAAAGGTCTATCAGGACCGAGGAGGAGAAGCATTTAGACGACAAAGCCTTCAAGAAGAAGGTCTACGGGAACATAAAACTGAAGCTGACTCTAAACAAACCCGAAATCAACCTGTTGGTCAAATGCAAAATAATAGCGGCCGAGATCCTCCACATCATCATTGATAACGACAACAACATCAGGGTCTCAGAAATCACTAAGCTCTTCAGAGACCTGCTTCAGATGAATATCGATATCTCCGAGTTCGACACGAGCGAGGAGGCCCAGCAGGAACTCACCCGCAAGCTCAAGTCCTACAAAGAGTACAACGAGTTTCGGCCAGACAACGAGAAGGAACGCATCATGCTCAACGAACAGATCTGGATCAGCAAGCTCAACAAGCTTCTCGCAGACCGAGACATCTTCAGCGAAGTCAACCAGGATGAGTTGGACTACAGACTCATTCTCTTCGAAATTAGCCACTACAGGAACTAAGTCCTTTCCAACTATTGTTTGTCTCTTCTGAGCAGGATCAATGGACAAAGGAAGTAGATCCTCGAGAACTTCAGAAACATCATCATCATCAGCAGGAGCAACCAGCTTGACACCCGACTTGACACAACAAGAGGTATGCTCCTCGCTCTCAGTCACTATAATGTCCTGAACGCCACCCTCGAAAACCAGCACCTGCAACAAGCTCTTCTGTGGTCCCAAAGCGGCAAGCTTGATAGCGCTATACAATAACTTGCGTTCCTCACTATTTCAATGAAGAAAAATGTAGAACTTAGTGCCTAGAATGCTGTAAAACTGTACCCGTATGAAGAACTATACCCGTATTTGCCCCTGAAGCCAGATGATAGACGTGAACGGGACCATTCATTCCTGATCATCACAGAGAAAGAATAGAACAACCCCCTTCACCAGCGACTGATCAAGAGTCAAGATCATCACCTGATCCTTTATGACTTCATCAAAATAATGGAGTAGCTACCGGCTTCGGATCTGCCGGCCAAAGCTTTACACGCTGCCTACAACTTCCTAACAGTGCTTATCTGGAACAATCCTGAGATTAAGAAATAGCTGATGTATTTCCTGAGCAGGGCTGCAGTCCACCTGGAGTACAATATTGGTTGTCTGGACTTCTTCCGATAAATGTACACCAATAATAAGGAGCTGGTCAACTCAGAGTCAGAGGTAACCAAACTCGTGGATAAAGTCGTGAGCATCGCCAACGGACTCCCTTCAACTAGCTATTACAAGTCCAAACTTATGGACTTCCTGCGCGTGCTGGTCATCTTCGACGACCAGGGCTACCAGAAGAATCAGAACATCGTTATGGAAGTTATTTCGAGATACCAGGTGACCAATGGGAATCAGATTGTCTTCATCAGCAACCCCAAATTCTTCACTATCAACGAAATCACATTCGAGAGCTACATAAAAAACTTTGATGCTAGCTACAAGGAAAGTAGGGAAGCTGGCAAGCCACTCAAGCTCAGTGCCCCACTCACATACATCTCAGTCTTTTTCTAGATCTTCTCAGCCCTCATCGAGAACGAAAACATTATCAACTTGGGCAAATGCACCAACATGCATCCCTACGAATGGCTCGTTAGGCTGCTCGAGAGGGCCGGAAACTGCTGGCCAGTCATCCGCTATTTGCGCTCCTACGTTAACAAACTGTACTACTTGGAGACAAGAGAGCGCGAGACCCAGTTGTTCGAGAAGTTCATCTAGTACTAGCTACTTAACATCCGCAACGAGCTGGATGGAATAGTGAGATTGAAGGAAAACTACCCCGAGTACACAGCCATCAAACTCGAAAATCCGATACGGTACACGTATCTGGGCAGCTATGTGTTCCTGACGCTGGAGGAAATTCTGGTATCTCTTGGCCAGATCTTCAGCAGTGTGGACTTCCAGAACTACTTCTCAGTGGTTTTGAGCCAGTCCAAGGACTATAAGACCACACATTTCTGCTTGATCGAAATCGCAGAAATGTTGGGGTACCTCAGCAAAAAACTTGATGGTAGAGCTATCAACAAGTTCCTGAACGAGATACGCGAGCTGACTCGCTCCCTTCTGATATCGTCGTTCAGCATCGAGGTGCTCAAGTAGTATGAGAGAATCAACAAATAAAAAATATCAAATCTGATGCTGTAGAATCACGATTTAATTGATGACACGACGGCTCCTCCCAAAAAACAATACATCTTCCATAACCACAAGGGGTTCTGGAGACACCTCATCGACTGGTACGCACATGATAAGCAGGAAAAGGCCAGAGAAAAGGTACTCAATAACGTCAACAGGATGGCCGAAAGAGGAGTCCATTACGGGGAGGCAGAAAAACAAAAGGAGAAGGAGAACTACGTCGATAAGTTCTGTCTCGGAATGATCGAGAAGAAAATCAAGATGCGAAGAATACACGCCAGCGAGAAGGAGAAGGTGCAGGACAAACCAGCAGCAGCAGAAGAAACCCTCAAGACCGAATCGGCTGTCCACAAGAACCTGGTGACTTCGAAGTCCAAGCACTTCAAGATCAAGAACGAGCCTGAACTCCGCCCCGAGTAGGAGAACATCCTGGTCAACAAGCGCCATAAGAAGCTGATGAAGTTCATCGAAGTCAATAAGACATTCGAAGAGTTCAAGATGGCGGAGTTCTACGACTTCTGCGAACAGCTCAGCAATCTCGACCAGTTCAGCGAGAAGAAGTACGATATGATCGTCATCGGAGCCTGCGATGTCATCAAGTCCTTTGTGGATATGAATGAGGCCAACCCTTACTGCATTCGGTTCGAACTCAAGCTGACATTTTTGAATCTCCTATGTAACTTCGTGACACGCAATAACGCAGAAGTGTACAGAAGCAAGGGGGTGGATAAATGGGAGAGCAGCGACTGGCTAGCATGTCGCGAGCTGATCTAGGGGGCCCAGAACTTCCTAGTGTCTTGTAATTGCGCAAAACTGATCTGCTCGATCATCAAGTACAACCTGGAAAACTCTTTGGAGATGGCCAACATGTTGTTCCAGTTCGCGATCGCCTTCCTCCTGGGCGGCAACAAGAAGAGCCAGACGTCGTTCATATAGATCTTCCGCAATGATGAGAAAAACATCATTTTCTCCCAGATAGAGAAGCTCATTAAAAAGTCTTCCTAAAGCATCATTTCAGCCGTGCTGGCTCGCGAAAGAGGACAGGCCAACTTCGACAGGAAGACTGCCGACACCTATGACTTCTACGATGTCAACTAAAACATCATGGTCCGCAAATTCATCTACATCGAGCAGACCACCCAGGAGCAGAAGCTGTTTGATGACATGGTGTCCACCCTGTCCCGAGTGTATCGTTTCGTCCAGCTCCTCTGCGAACAGAACAACTCCGAGATGAAGAACTTCATTCGCGTGCAGGAGAATGTGGATGGAGAGCCATTCTCTAATAACATCGATTTCATTTAAATCAGCAACGTAGAACTGAGGAAAATCTTCAAGATCCTCGACCAACAACTCGTCGCACTGCCACTCTCCCTGATTGACTTCATAAACGAGGTCACCCAAATTCCTTGCATCGAGAATCAGATCGCGCTGTGCAAGGGAACCTTCTTCGAAGACGTGTGCCTGGTCGCATCGTCTTTCCGTGAGGAAAAGACCTGCAACTAGCGAGGCATCGGAGAGGTCGAAAAACTGACACTGCTGAGGATCTTCAATAAATGCATCGACATCGCATTAAGCTGTCTGGAAGGAAACAATGATAAGATAGTTGAAGACTTATCGAGCAAAATCGACCCTAGTTTCTTGGTTCAGATTATACAGGATAACCTCCTTCGAATCCCAGAGTTCCGCAGAGGAGACTCTGAGCACCTCACTTAACTCATCAGCAAAGAAAAGACCCACTCTGATGAGGTCGAACAGGTACTGCGCATCGTGGCGTTCGTGAACAAGATTGATGCGTGTGGAGACTCAACCCTCAAGCGTAACTTCTAGAAGGAGCTTAACGAATAGGTGAAGCCCATAATTACCTTGCTGAAGGAAAATCTATTGTGCATTGAAATCAATAACAACGGCAAACAGGTAGTGTACTTCCCTTTCCACCCAGTGTACCGCTACCTTTCTGACTCCACCAAGGATAAAATCATGTTCGAAGTCAACAGGGAGACTCAGAGAGATAAACTCATTGGCCTCCTCAAGACTGAGCAGGAGATCAGCAATGAAATCGACTACAACTTCGAGTTGGACCACCTCAAAATGCCTGTCTTCACCTTCTCGGTCTCCTCAAAGAAAATCAGCATGCTCCGCACCATAGCTCAGATGATAAGCGTAGTGATTTGTGTGTTCCTATTGGTGTCTGCCCACGTTGACTATTATGAGGATGAAGAAGAAATGGAGTACTCGCTGGGGAAGCAGCAGCAGACAGTGAGAATCCTCAGTGTTGTTCAATGCATCTCCACTCTGGCGTATTTGACTTTGTGGCTGATCAATAGGACAAGACTGTCAATCTGCAAGTATGAGGAATAGTTGAACTCCCAACAGGAAGAGAACGGTGGTTCTGATGCTATGAAAGAGTACCGATTGTTCTCAATCTACCCGATAAAGGCACTTTACTGTCTGGCCAGATATGAAGAAGAATTCGCCAGCATCGTGTTGTTCGTAGTGGCTAGTCTTTTAGGCACTTTCTATAAGATTGAGTACTATACCCTGCATCTGTTCGATCTGGTCAGCCAGATTGAACTTCTGACCAACGTATTCCAAGCCGTGACCAGCAATCTCAAACTTCTGGGAATTGTGTCGCTGCTGGGCATTAGTTTCATCTGCATCTTCTCAATCTTCAGCTTCAACTCATATGCCAAGTCTATCTACCCAGATGATATCCCGAAAGAGCACTGTGAAACCATCATTTCCTGCATTATGACCCTGTACATTAGCGAGCAGATTGGAGGCGATATGGATAGCTTCGACGCTTTCAGGTTCTCTTTCGACCTGATTTATATCATCTTCATGGAGCTCCTATTCGGTAACATTATCCAAGGCATCATGATCGACACCTTCGCTTCTCTCCGAGACAAACGCCGCTCTATCGAGCTGGACAAAAAAGGAATGTGCTTTATATGTGGTATTTCGCGAGAGACTCTCTAGAAAAGTTCGGTCGAGTTGGTTGAACACTACGTCAGGCAGAATCACGTGCTTTGGGACTATGCGTTTTACCTGTACTATCTGCAGCACAAGCACAAAACGAACAAGACTTTCACAGGGCTGGAGTATATTATCAGGGAAAAGATCAAGAAGGAAGATGTGAGTTGGATCCCAACTGAGGCCGATGATGAGAAGGATGTATCGTCGCAGCTCTAGGCCTTACAGGACGAGGTTAAGAAATGCAAGGAGATCGTCGAATCACTTGGATTACCAGCAATAGGTAACTGATGGACAAAGGATAGGAAGTTGTGAGGGTATTCGTAAAGATTTGAGGTATTTAAGAGAAGTATGCAGGAATAAAATGTAGGGATGTACATTGGTCAGAATTAGCCAATACTCCTATCTCATGATATTTATGCCCTTTTTCACTACCCACCTATAATCACATTAAACGAGATAACTATACATCCTACCTTCACTCAACCATGGAAAACAGTTCTAACTGGATGCCTCTCGAAAGCAACCCCGAGGTCATCAACAAGTACGCAGAGCAACTAGGTTTCAATACTGCAGTCTACGCAGTCCAGGAGCTCCTAAGCGTCGAGGATTGGGCTCAAGACATGATCGGCAAGCCAGTCTTTGGGCTCATCCTCCTCTACCAGCAAACCCCACCACAACTCGAACATGCTAAAGCCGAGAAGTAAACTCTAGATGCCTCTAAGAACACTCCTAATCTGTTTTTCATGAAGCAGTATGCCCATAATGCTTGTGGAACTATTGCTCTCTTCCACTGCATTTTGAACGCAGTGCATGAGCACCCTGATATTATTGTCCCTGACTCTGCATTCGACAAGTTCCGCAACAAGAATAAGGGCAGATCTGCTGAGTAGGCTGGTCAGGACTTCAAGGGAAATAAGGAGCTCGAGGAAACACATTACAAGAGTGCAGTCAATGAGGGGCAGTCAGCCTGTTAAAGTGAGGTGGAGTCGCACTTTATCGCGTTTGTGGAGAAGGAAGGACACCTCTATGAGTTGGACGGAGGTAAGAAAATGCCAGTTAACCATGGGCCTTGCAACAGTGAGAACCTGCTGGAGAAAGCATGCGAAGCAGTGAAGGGATATATGGGAAGAGACCCTGAGAACATCAGTTTCAATGTGATGGCGCTGGGAAAGAAGCCTAGCGAGTGAGAGTGATAAGGTTGATTAAGACAGTATAGCTGGAAATATAGATATCGTCATTTGTGGATATTTGGAGATAGTTTGATCTTGATTGCAATCAGTTAATTTAATACAATCTAGTTTCCGAAATAGAATCAAAGACTGCCGAATTGGAAGTCTACAGGTAATTGGATGCCAACAAGGAAAGGGTACAGGGGTTGGGGTTGGGGTTGGGGTTGGGGTTGGGGTTGGGGTTGGGGTTGGGGTTGGGGTTGGGGTTGGGGTTGGGGTTGGGGTTGGGGTTGGGGTTGGGGTTGGGGTTGGGGTTGGGGTTGGGGTTGGGGTTGGGGTTGGGGTTGGGGTTGGGGTTGGGGTTGGGGTTGGGGTTGGGGTTGGGGTTGGGGTTGGGGTTGGGGTTGGGGTTGGGGTTGGGGTTGGGGTTGGGGTTGGGGTTGGGGTTGGGGTTGGGGTTGGGGTTGG